>OY754989.1:4180267-4317709 GCA_963576475.1 Molanna angustata | reverse complement strand
TTTCAGTCAGGGGTTATAAACTTTTGAAATTTTGGTATATTTTTCCATATATCTCAGAAACCATAAAAGCTAGAACGCTGAAAATTGGTATAAATATAGACAAACACAAAATATCAAATGAGTATTAAAAAAAAATCCAGGGTTTCTCAAACATTTTTTAATAAGAAAAATATTTTTTTATGAAAAATTTATGAGTTTAACTGCCTATATTTCCAAATTTTTTTAAAAACATTGAACAAACCGAAACACCCCAACTAGATAATTTTATTTTCTATAAAAAATATAACCATTGTATTAGCACATCTCAAATTCTTTTTAACAATTTTTATAAAAATTGAATTTAGTGACGACATTCCTTCATACAATTTGTATGGCAGTCGCCTACACACAATATCTAAGAAGACTTAATTGTTTGATCCTAATCTCCAAACATACATACATACCATCATGCTGTTTTCATATTCTGGGTAGGATCAAAGGACTGACATCCATACTATCCTATCTTGACATACATACATAATTTAACTGTCACAATCCTTTTCCCATCCTTTTTTTTCTCTTCCCTTCCTTTCCCGTCACAGGCAAACATACATCTTAGTTATATTTAAATTAATGATGTTTAAAATGTTTCATATTTAATATCTGTGGACATATGTAATTGGTCTGTTTATTTTTATTTTATAGTGTATTATACTATTTTAGTATTTTAAGACTGTATTTGTCCCTAAATAAATAAATAAATACCTAGGTAATGTGTTGTATAGAAAACCAAATATCTTTAAATATTAAACAATTTATATTTATGGGTTTATAGTTTGATACTTATTCTTCAACTATACATACTATCGCTATCGACAGTTGGATCTCATGTGTTACATGCAACTAATTTTAAAAATCTGTTGGTTAAAAAATCATCTTATTTTATAATAGACGAGTTTTCAATCGAATGTTGATATTCATTTTCGTTCAGTGTTTGAGTTCCTAAGTTGTTCAAGGTTTCAAAATAGTCGAGGTTTCAATCGTATGTTAATATTGGTTTTCGTTCAGTGTTTTATTTTCTAAATATGTATATCTGTTGATTAAAAAATTAACTTAACATATTGATATTAATTATCTTTCAGTGTTACAGTTATTTAATAAATAAATTGTAGTCTATCATTATTTAGAATATGATATTGAATAGTACACAACATTCATTTCGAAATGATTGTTGAATACCTACTATTATTGTTTAATTATTATATTTTTAGTACCTTATGTAAATAAATAAAAAATTAACAAACTCATTCATTTTATTGTTAATCATTGGTATCATACTGTACACTTTCATGGATCGATCCTCACTGCGTTCCACACAATGTGGGGTAACCATCGGCAGGTGAACGGGTGTGCATTATCCTATAAAAAAGCATGCCATGCGCATTTTTGTCGACACACCGGCATCTTTATTAATATATATTTTTTTTTAAATATAAAAAATGAATATGTCCTTGTTAAACAAGTACATATACATCTTCCTACGTTCCCTAAAAAAATCAAATAAATGCATGTGCTATAGGTAAACGAAATCGGTCGAGACAGGATTCGAACTCGCGACCACTGGATTACCAGCCCAGCGCGCTAGCCGCTCTGCCATCGACCCATCCATCCATTAAATTAATATAAATGATATGAGAATATTTTAAAGCTTGGTGACTGTTTATTTTCGATGTCACTAAATGTTTATTAAGGGTCATTTCATTTACTCCGTATATTATTTAAATCATTGGTTTTCAGTGAATTTTTGAGGAGTGAGTATAATTACTTTACCTTTTTTCAAACCACAGATTGGCCGCGTCCCGGCTTAAATAGAAATTCGTTAGTGGTAAACATAATTTCTACATTTCCGTAAAAGGGATTTAGGCTTGTATTATAGACTTCCCGTTTGTCACGCAGATCAGATAACACATTGATTAGCGATCGTATTACTTAACTCTTGTTACACATTCTCTTTCGAACTCACCACAGTATCGTGTATTTGCGAAGAAAATAAATAATAATGATACTTTCGAATATTTGTATTATTGCATATGCGCAAACATTGGATTTTTTTCTGTCGGGAGTCAATGATATTTAAGCCCTGTAGGTGCCTTGATTTCCCGGTTCTCCTACAATAAATATTCCAACTTCGTCTCTATTGAGATAATTAAAAATCTGTTAATGATACTTTCAACAAAATTTAAAAATATTACAAACCCGGCAGATGTTGTACTAACTGTGTATAATGGTTGATGTTTATGTAATCCAACTGTCGATTTGTTTAAGAAAATTTATTTATCTAAACATATCGACAGTACTAAGCCAAGATGCGCGTATTAGGAACATTTTGTATACCTACCATAGTGGACTTATTGCATGCAAAAAACACAAACTTAGAGGCTTCGCAGCAAATATCATATTCTATATAATGTCGTCCATCATACCATCATGCTGTTTTCATATTCTGGTTAGAAAAAAGGACTGACCTCCATACTGTCCTATCTTGACATACATACCTACATCTGTTGTATAGAAAACAAAATATCTTAAAATATTCAATAATTTGGATTTATGGGTTTATAGTTTGGTACTTATTCTTCAACTAACATACTATCGTTATCGATAGTTGGATCTCATGTATTACATGCAACTAGTTTCTTATTGTTTTTTTGCGTTTATCTTAATTACATATTTCAACTGTCGATTTGTTTAAGAGACCTTTGTTCTCTTAACATATCGACAATGTTTCAAGCCAGGATACGTGAGAATTGTATGCAGGGTCTACTTTTTTCACGGCTTTTCCAAGTCATAAAACACCAACATAGTGGCTTCACAGCATATATGTTCCATACACGGATTTACTCAGAATTCGGAGTAAAATATTTCGTGTGAGTTTTGTGTGCGTATGCGTGTGCTTGTGCGTGCGTGCGTGCGTGCATGCGTGCGTGCGTGCGTGCGTGCATGCGTGCGTGCGTGCGTGCATGCGTGCGTGCGTGCGTGCGTGCATGTGTGTGTGTGTGTGAGGGTGTGTGTGTGTGTGTGTCCGTCTCCCCTTATAACTTTTGATCTGCTCAATTTACAGAGCCCAAAACTTCAGAATACATAAATAGTTATAGGCCTACAAAACTTTTATACTCAGAATTTTGAATTTTTGTTTCAGTCAGGGGTTATCAACTTTTGAATTTTTACTTTATTTTTCCATATATCTCAGAAACCATAAAAGCTTGAACGCTGAAAATTGGTACGAACATAGACAAATACAAAATCTCAAACGAGTTTTTTCAAAAAAATTCCAGAGTTTCTCAAACATTTTTTATTAAGAAAAACATTTTTTTAAATTTATGTGTTTAACTGCCTATATTTCCTTAGTTTTTAATAATATCGAAAAAAACCGAAACAATCCAAATAGATAATTTAATTTTCTATAAAACATAGTAACATTGTAGTAGTACATCTCAAATTTACATAAATTGAATTTAGTGACGACATTGCTTCATACGATTTCTATGGCAGTCGCCTATACACAATATTATAATATATTATGTAGGTATCTACATTCATGTTTATAAATTTATTTAAAATTATTTCTCACGTAACTCTTGCTTATCGGGGCTGGAAACACTAGGTAAATAAATTAGATGAAATTGTCGAATAGCAATGAAATGGCCACATGCACAGGGTGCAAGGAAGTATTTATTATTATTTTTAAATTTTATATATATTTTTTCAATGGCGAGCCTTTGAATTTTGTTTTATTTTATAATTTATTTTGAAAGAAATAATGTTTGGGTACATATTAAATTTATATGATGTACCTAGTACGTAAGTACTTCATCTAATAAATAGTGACATTAAACAAAGTAGGTACCTATGTAGTGTGTTTTATATAATATTTAAATAATGAATTTCCCCAACATTTTTTAACACAAAATTATCTTTTGACTAAATATATCACAACAAAAAAATCAACTAAAAACTTTTGTTATTTGTATAATATACGAGTACTTCAAAATATATAAAAGATTCATAAAATCCTAGATGTTATACTCCCGGTTGATATCTATATGAAAATTTAAAAAAAAGTTCAACGCTCTTAAATTTGTGCATGCCTTTCGATTACACGATTGTATAAAACTCTACGATAGAGGAGATCAAATGTTTGTTGGTGTAACATCGTTGAAGAAACATTGAGATGGTCTTATGTTATAATAATGTAGTTTTCTTCAAAACTGCGTATAAAAACACCGTCGGACTCAACAGTAAGCTGTCAATAAATTGAACAATAATTCACAATATGTTTCTAAACATCGTAGGTATTTAAAAAAACATAGTTGTTAAATTGATAATATCAGTCCATCGACATTGAAATAAACATCCCTATAATATAGAACGAGCAATTTAATTGATATATTTTTTTAATATCCTTATTGATATTACAAAAGATGTTTTTAATTTTACTCTGACACTAATGAACATTCGGACAAACTTCACCATCACACCACAGATGTTTGTCATAACATTGTACGTAAGTTAATGTAAAATAATCCTTACAAATAATAAGTAAAATGTTGTTAGTACGCATGTTGATGTTAACTCATTATGGACAGTATTTGTCTTCAATACGCATGTCTGGAGCAAAGCACGGACCGGGACAGTGTTCTGTCCTTTTCTAACACATACCAATGAAGCGCTATCTGTGTCGCTCACAATCACGGATCGGCAAAATTTCGTATTACTATGAGATAATATGTAGAAAAATTACGTTCATATAAATTATGCACACAATCCTATAATATACGAATTTTGGCGCTATATACAAACACGCATCTACTAACAAAGTTACTAGGTACCATTATAACGTATTTTGGCAAGTGTTTTGAATAAGTTTTTTGGATATAATATATATTTATTAATTTTAGAAGGCAGTGTAGTGCACTTATGTACACACTAAGAAATCGCCTGTGTACAGAAGGCGTAGTAATAAAGCTAGAACAAATGGACGTGAAAACTATATAAAATATACGAAATATATAAAATATCGAAAAATATACACATGGACGCAAGTATGATGTCAATTATGCATAGGAAAGTTTTTAATATACACCGGAAGTAGTAATAAAGATAGAAAAATGGACGTGAAAACTATATGAAGAAATATATAAAATATACAAAAAATATACACCGGACGCAGTAATAAAGATAAAAAAATGGACGTGAAAACTATAGGAAGATATTTGTAAAATATACAAAAAATATACACATGGACGCAAGTATGAAAATGACGTGTCAAACGTACCAAAATAGGATAAAACTGAATATTTATATTTTTCAATTTACAAGAAAAACTTTATGGCTACAATGATTGTGAGCAACAAATAGCTCTAAATTCACTGACATAAACCTAAAATAATAAGTAGAAGTGGTGGACGCCGATCTGTCGGATATTTGGCGGACGCAAAAAATGTAGTGGGATCTATATATATATATATATATATATATATATATATATATATATATATATATATATATATATATATATATATATATATATATATATATATATATATATATATATATATATATATATATATATATATATTTATATACAGTGGCGTGCGAGGGGTCCGTCAGCTGGTTCTGCCCAAAAAAACTACATCCTCTGTTTAGTCAACCTCCATAATATCTTTTCACCTTATATTTTATCTTTGACTCCTGTTTTGTACTATGCACATAGCACCAATTACACGCATTGCGTGAAGATAGGAGCAAATAATCAAAATTGCAAAATATTATAAATATTTCAATTCTATTGATAAATATTTTAAATGCAGCCCTTTAATAACTAAAAGTTTTTAATAACTAACTGGTAATAAATATCATGAATGTTGGTTAAAATATTCAGAGACATCTATGAAGTATCTTTCCAACCATTATCACAACAAATTTACTAGCAGCAGTAAATGTTTTCATCCATTATTTTATTTTTCATCTATTAGTTTTCATTCATAGATGTCGTGATATATTAATTGATATATTACTCATAGTTACGCAAAGGTTATTTTTCTTATATTTGAATAATATTTATGAATTCCTAACAAATTGTACATGCATTATTTTATGAAATTTCTTACATATTTTACAAAACGTTTATTTAAAATATTATCTATATTTGCTTTTTTACAACGAAATTAAATTTTTAAGCTGCTTTGAATTACGCGGCAAATGCATAATACTAATAATATTTTAAATTATTTTTGAAATTTAATTAGAAACAATTTTTATCACTCTCCCTTTTATTTCCAGTCATTTTAAAGATAAACGATCTATTCGGTATGATTCGAATCAAAACAATTCAATATATTTATATTAGCGCCAAAATCTTAGCGTAACATAACCTATCTAATCTAATCTGACAGTAATATAATCTAACGGTCGATGTTGTAAAAATGTACCATGTTGAACCAAAAGCCAACCAAACCATCTGAATATTCTTACACCCATACATACAAACTGTTGAAGAAGCTTCATACTATGCCCAGCATAAATCTTACCTTAAAAAATACACAGATACACTAACACGAACAAACAAACTTTGTTCATTTGTCATGTATATTGTATGCTCAAATGTATCGGGCATACTGCAATGAATATTAACGACAAAAGTAAAAAGAGATTTTATAATTTGTAGGGAAATAAATCGTGAACGATACATGTGTTGTGACATTTTAGCTACTGTTACCAAAACTGTCAAATGTTTCTCCTTGGAAGCAATGTTGCATACGTTTTAGATTCAGTGTTGCAACAGACGAAAATAATTACAGGCAAATGGAACCTACAAAGGACAATTATTATTCAAATTTTAAGAAATTCATATCTCCGTTAATATTTGCGCTAGAAAAATAATAAAAACTGTTTTATGATTCTTTATACGCCCTACAACTCGTTGATATATTAAAAAAATCGTACAAGATTTTCAATTTTTTTTTTTTTTTTTATTATTTTTTTTTAAATTTATTTTTTTATTTTTTTGGATTTTGATAGTCATGCCAGGCATATAGGCATGTATGGCATGCACGCCACTGTATATATATATATATATATATATATATATATATATATATATATATATATATATATATATATATATATATATATATATATATATATATATATATATATATATATATATATATATATATATATATATATATATATATATATATATATATATATATATATATATATATATATATATATATATATATATATATATATATATATATATATATATATATATATATATATATATATATATATATATATATATATATATATATATATATATATATATATATATATATATATATATATATATATATATATATATATATATATATATATATATATATATATATATATATATATATATATATATATATATATATATATATATATATATATATATATATATATATATATATATATATATATATATATATATATATATACAGTATTTCTGATGCCACACCTTTTGAATAAATTCTCTCAGTGATGGCAAGTTCGAACCCCACCATTTTGTTCTCAGCATTTAGGAAACTTATGTAGGTGTATATATTATGTGGTGACAGGAAAATTATTCGAATGCTCAATTTTACGAATGGCAATTATTCGAATCACATTTTTTCGAAAAACAATTTTCCGAACACACAATTATCAGAATTTACAATTGTTCGAATTTTTATGACGTCATGTTGGTAGTATTGTGAGAGGAATAAACCATAGATTTTTATTATAATATACTAGATGTCGTAGTTAGCAAATTTTGTATGAATCGAAAACAAATTACTCACTTTTTGCACGGAGTACTACATCTACATAGTATATTATGTATAATAAAAATCTATGGAATAAACAACATGGCGACGCACCGCGCTGTCAGATATCCTAGGATGTACACCTATTTTTTAAACCTAAACCTACAAAACTTTGGTAAAAATAGGTTGGTTAGGTTTGTTTGTAGTTATAATTGCGACTGGCGTGAGCCAGTTGCATTATATATTTAAAAAAGTAACTATAATATTAAAATAAAATAACTAAATTAGTGTGAATACTAGATAAACATAAACTGGTGTACAAACTAGACTATCCCGCGCTGTCAAACATCAGTTATTAAAAATGTGCAAACATACGTATCTACCCAACAATAATACAAGTAATAATAGTCTTCATCGAATATATTTTACTGGCAACAAATATGTCAAAGGAGGCAACATAATGACACAAAAATATATTAAATTTGGTTAATTGGTTTTCCAACAAATGTTAGTTCGAATAATTTGCTTTCGGACAATTGTCATTCTGATAACTGATTTTCGATTAATTGTTATTCGTACAATTGCGCATTCGAACAATTGTGTTTCGAAGAATTTTCATGTTATCATATTATGTACTTGTTTAACATAAAAATGTAATATTTTTTTTGACAAATTTTTAATATCTTAATAGAGATAAAGTTGGGATATTATAGAAGAACCAGGAACTCAAGGCACCTACAGGGCTTACGACCTGTCATGGGCTGGCTTATGTGATCACTTTATGGACTTGCGCAACGTTCACCAATTATGCCTTATTATTGAGTTCCCTTATCAATACAATTTTGAAAGTACCTACTATATATTTTAATAATGAGTAATAGATCATTTGAAAATAGGACATTTTTACTATCGCCATCTATGAAGTAACAAAGAAACCTTTTTGTAATGCCATCTATTGAGAAGTTGGTTAATATGTAAACAATGAAAGCAACAGTCCTTATAAATGAAGTGAGAGTGTTTTCGGATAATTGTCACCCCTGAACTGCGCCAGAAATATTTTATTTATTTTATTGAATTCAATGTTTGCATATATGCAACTTTAAAAAAAATAATAAAAAAAATGTAAGTCAAGATAGAATAGTGTGGTGTTTGGTCATCTCTGCCTATCCTTTTAGGGACAGTGCATGATGGTATATATATATATAAATTCTTTGGAGATATTGTGTGCTTTCTTTGTTTTCTGTGTATGGGTATTTTTTTTTTTTTCATGGTTATTTTTTATGTCATACTATGTAAATCTGTTTAATTTGTCAACATTGTTTATATACTTTTGTTTATAACATATATTTTTATTATAATATATTAGATGTAGTACTCTGTGCAAAAAGTGAGTCATGGAATATCGCGAGTTTGACGTTTTGGTTGGCAACATATTTCACTTTTCCTCACATTTCAACACATCCTAGATATTTTTTAACAGATTTTTAATTATCTCAATAGAGACGAAATTGGAATATTTATTGTAGGAGAACCGGGAAATCAAGGCACCTACAGGGCTTACGACCTGTCATCGGCTGGTTTACGTGATCACTTTATGCGCTTGCGCAACGTTCACCAATTATGCCTTTTAATGAGATCCCTATCAATGTAATTTTTGAAAGTTCTATATATTTGAATAGTGTGTAACATTTCACCTGAATAATACGAAACTATACTATTGCCATCTATGAAGTAACGAAGAAACCTTTTTTGTAACGCCATCTATTGAGAAATTAGTTTATTTGTAAACAATGAAAGCAACAGTCCTTATAAATGAGGTGACGGTGTCTCGCACAGATGTCACCCTCGAACTGCGACAGGTCGTAAGCCCTGTAGGTGCCCGAGTTCCTGGTTCTTCTATAATATACCAACTTCGTCTCTATTGAGATGTTATTGTCAATAAAAATATGACATCTAGTATATTATAATAAAAATCTATGGTTTATACTAGATGTAAGAAACTGTAATGATCTTTTACTCCTAAATAAAACATACATACATTACAATAAAAATACGACATCTAGTATATTATAATAAAAATCTATGGTTTATACTAGATGTAAGAAACTGTAATGATCTTTTACTCCTAAATAAAACATACATACATACATACATTACAATAAAAATACGACATCTAGTATATTATAATAAAAATCTATGGTTTATACTAGATGTAAGAAACTGTAATGATCTTTTACTCCTAAATAAAACATACATACATACATACATTACAATAAAAATACGACATCTAGTATATTATAATAAAAGTCTATGCTTTATACTAGATGTAAGAAACTGTAATGATCTTTTACTCCTAAATAAAACATACATACATACATACATTACAATAAAAATACGACATCTAGTATATTATAATAAAAATCTATGGTTTATACTAGATGTAACAAACTGTAATGATCTTTTACACCTAAATAAACATACATACATACATTACAATAAAAATACGACATCTAGTATATTATAATAAAAATCTATGGTTTATACTAGATGTAAGAAACTGTAATGATTTTTTACACCTAAATAAAACATACATACATACATACATACATTACAATAAATATATGTACTGTACATATGTATGTCTTATAGTACAACTAGAGCACATGACTAAAATAGTTTCAGGTAAAATGATGTGGTGTTAAAAAAGAGGCCACAGATAATACTCACATGTCCCGCTACCACCTCATCATCTTCTCCTTCCTCTCCAGTACCATAGTGCTGCAGCACCTTACTTTCAAGCGACGCTGAATCAGCACCCTGAAGTGTGTCTATCTTTGTCTGAAATATAAACAAAATTTTTCAACTCGGCTGATGAGAGTCTCCAATGAAAGATTTTTAAATACGATGGAGAGAGAAAGTTGCTGACCACTGTCAAGAGACGCAAAGCTGCATATTTTGACCACATATTCCGTGGTGATAAATATGCCCTTGTACAACTCATAGTACCCGAATGCCCGAGTCCGACCTAAATACTAAATTCACTCACTAAGGTTAGGAAATCACGTGGCGTGAAGTTTTTGTATGAGAATTGCATTGCAAAGACATATCCAAATACTTAGCTCATGCGCGTTGGCGTAAAATAACATTTACGAACTGTCAAAAAGTAGGTTGATAGCGAGGAACCTTGGAACGAGTGGTTTAATACTAAAATAAGAGAAGTTTTCAATGGATGATGATTTTAGCGACTTCGTCAAATATGTATTTGGTAATTTTGTCAAATCAATTACCAAACAGATTATTCAGCGATCCATACGAGATGCCGAAAATTCGCTGTATTTCAGAAAAATCGTGACATCGAGCTGTCAGTGTGAGCTTGGTTACATGTGCTTGTGTTGTTATGATAAAAAAAACATTTTAAACGTCAGTATAAGCTCATAGAAAACTATCTTTTCTTCATACACAATAATGTGAAATTCTACGCCACCGACCTAAGTTAGTCGTAGTATTTAGTTAGTGATGTCTCTGCAACACAATTGCTAACTTGCTAATACTAAATACTCCGGTGAGGTTAGGAGTTAGTATTTAGGTACCTACAGTGGCGTGCGAGGGGTCCGTCAGCTGGTTCTGCCCAAAAAAAAAACTAAAATCCTCTGTTTAGTCAACCTCCATAATATCTTTTCACCTTATATTTTTTCTTTAACTCCTGTTTTGTACTATGCACATAGCATCAAAATTATAAATATTAGAATTGAAATATTATAAATATTTAAATTCTATTGATAAATATTTGAAATGCAGCCCTATAATAACTAAAAGTTTTTAATAACTTACTGTAAATATATATAATGAGTGTTAGTTAGTAGTTAGTTAAATATTCAGAGACATCTATGAAGTATCTTTCCAACCATTATCACAGCAAATTAACTAGCAGCAGTAAATGTTTTCATCCATTATTTTATTTTTCATCCATTAGTTTTTATTCATATATGTCGTGATATATTACTCATATTTACGCAAAGGTTCTTTTTCTTTTATTTGAATAATATCTATGAATTCCTTACAAATTGTACATACATTATTTTACGAAATTTCTTACATATTTTACAAAAAGTTTTTTTAAAATATTATCTCTACTTGCTTTTATACAATGAAATCGAATTTTTAACTGCTTTGAATTACGCGGCAAATGCATAATAATAAATATAATTAAATACTTTTTGAAATTTAATTAAAAACAATTATTATCACTCTCCCTTTTATTTCCAGTCATTTTAAAGATTAACGATCTATTCGGCATGATTCGAATCAAAACAATTCAATATATTTATATTAGCGCCAAAATCTTGGCGTAACATAATCTATCTAATCTAATCTGACAGTAATATAATCTAACGGTCGGTCGTTGTTGTAAAAATGTACCATGTTAAACCAAAAGCCAACCAAACCATCTGAATATTCTTACACCCATACATACAAACTGTTGAAGAATCTTCATACATGCCCAGCATAAATCTCACCTTAAAAAATACGCAGATACACTAACACAAACAAACAAACATTGTTCCATATTGTATGCTCAAATGTATCGGACATACTGCAATAAATATTAACGATAAAAGTAAAAAGAGATTTATAATTTGTAGGGAAATAAATCGTGAACGATACATGTGTTCTGACATTTTTGCTACTGTTATCAAAGCTGTCAATGTTTCTCCTTGGAAGCAATGTTGCATACGTTTTAAATTCAGTGTTGCAACAGACGAAAATAATTACAGGCAAATTGAACCTACAAAGGACAATTATTCAAATTTTAAGAATTTCATATCTCCATTAATATCTGCGCTAGAAAAAAAATAAAAACTGTTTTATTATTCGTTATACGCCCTACAATTCGTTGAAATATTAAAAAAAAATTACAAGTTTTTTTTTTTTTTTAATTTTTTTTTTTATTTATTATTTTTTTTTTTTTGGATTTTGATAGTCATGCCAGGCATATAGGCATGTATGGCTTGCACGCCACTGGGTACCTAGGACTGTGCATTCGGGTCTTAGTGACGGGTACGATACAAAAGAGAAAGCAATCGTGGTTTTGATTAAATAATACTATAAATTTACACAACAATTAATGACAATTTCATACTAAACGTAGATATCAACAAATTTTCATGATTAAATGTAGAGAATAGATTAATATTGGATTATGATTGAGTACTGATTTGTACATTTTTAAGATTGAGGCAAGCTAAGATTGTATTAAGAATGTGTCATGAGTAGCCCCCCCAGGCGACCAGAGTACCAGGCAGAATAGGCGAGCCACAAGGGCTTGTGACCATGTGTGTGGGATTAAGGTGCCCCTTTATGACTCAAGTCACACTAACCCACCAACCTCCGATTGATACGCCACTCCCCTGTGCAATCAAATCCAACAGGACGCGGACAATGATACTTTTACCACTCTATCCAGAAGTTCTTTTATTTTACCCCTAGAGAGAGCTAGGTCCTTAAAGTAGAAATATAAAGACTTTGCGGGCAGGCCTCTCGCCCCCACCTCTACTTTGGTTCTTAATGTATGTAGGTACTTATATGTTTTAATTTTTTTGTATATCCTCTGCTACCGTTGATATGTCTAGATATTATGAATGTGTGGAGCAACAGCCATTACGCCACATTGCTATGAAATGCTACGACGCCCTACGATACACGTAGGCGATGAGTTACCACCAACGCTCACCGCGCCACGACAGAGCCGGTATATAAGGAGTTCCCCCTGGTTCACGATCATTCGGTATCATCCAGACCTCCAGCTACGTCTTTACGCTGCCCAGTCGCCTATTCACAGTTCAAGATCCGCGATCTAAATTTGTAAACTAGAAATAAGTACATTATATATTTTCATTAAGTAAACCGATTACCATTATATATAGAAGCACAAACGAAATATTAAACGAGTAAGTTATATTCTTATAACATCTTTTAATCTCTGTCCAACAATAATTACCTGAGTTTTATTCTGCATTCATTATCAATTTGTATACGGTATCGTATGTGCTTGATTGATCTATACGTATACCTGGCTATCGGGAGACTCCGATAGATGGTCGCCGAGTATCGATCCAGTGCATATGTGATATCGTCTAGTTGTATTTAACCAAAGGTGGACACACAGGTTTCATACCTACACGTCCAGCAAACCGGTATTACCTGTCGTGGTTCCTGCCGACAGGCTTGCATCACCTTGCCCAAATGGGGTGCAAACCCTTACAACCAAAGTGGTAACCTTACCCAAGTGGTAACACAATACAGCTAAAAATGTTTAGGTATAAATTGTATTTCTTTGGTTAAGTTTATGCTATGTCATGTAATATTTTGTTTTGTAAAAGGCTTTGAGCCGTGAATGTCTCAATAAATATTGAAAAATAAATTTGATATAAATATTAAAAGAATGCTTTAAATAATGACTAAACAGAAAGAACCTATTAAAGTTTAAAAATGTCCAATGGCAGTACCTTCTTTCTGTAAAATATGAATGTGGGCATCGCAGACACGCCCTGTGATGCGGCTGTCTCCGCGCACTTGTCCACGTCGACCTTCAGAAAGACAGCCCTGGGGAACTTGGCCGGGAGCTGCTCGAAGAACGGTGCAATACGCTGGCACGGAGGACACCTAAGAGTATAATATTTAATATTACATAAAACTTTTTTTTTTATTTTTGTTTTATTTTGGATATTCAACAGTACAGTAGAATATAATAACATAGTATGATATTAAAAACCATACCATCACGCCATTTCCCTATTTGGGGTAGGCAGAGAGAACCGAACGCCAGACTCCTCTCTCTTGACATACATTCCTCACTTCATTCACATCCATACATCGTCTCATACACGCTCTTCTATTATTCTTACCTCTAACATCACCATCTTTCAAAATCCCATTTATGTTATTGTGCCAACTTTTTCTTGGCCGACCTCTACTTTTCGTTCCTCTTTTATCAGCCTTGTATACTTTTTTTGTCAGACGGTCATCACTCATTCTTTCTATGTGGCCGAACCACCTTAGGGCATTTATTTTCATCTTACTTACGATATTTCTTTCAATCATACATTCTCGTCTAATATCCTCATTTCTTATTCTATCAGACATCGTTTTACCACACATTCGTCTTAGTGACCTCATTTCAACCGCGTTAATTCTACTTTCATGCGTCTTCTGCCATGTCCATGTCTCACTAGCATACATTAGAGTCAGTGCGACGATACCATTGTGTACCGCGAGCTTTTCTTGCCTCGAAATAATTGGGTCAGCCATTACCGTTCTTAATGCACCATTCACTCTATTACCTGCCGTTACTCTCATTTCAATATCTTTCAATCTTCCATCACGCTGAAACATGCTTCCTAAGTATAAATATTCATCGACTTGTTCTAATTGTACATTCTCCACTCGTATCTCGCATTTTGTTCGTCTTTCGCTCTTCTCAAATACCATCACTTTAGATTTAGTTGCATTCATTCTCAATCCATTTTGCATGCATCCATCGAATTAAGAACAATGGAAAAAACAGTAAATGATAGACTACGGTACATAATAATAGGACATCGTATCAAGTGATTTTTAAAGTTTTACATACAATTTTAAACAAATGAGAAAAACAAAATTATAGGATCACACCTGAAACATACAAGGAACAGTACTAAGAAGATTATATCATAGAATCATAACATGGGATTCTAAGCCCATGACGAAATGAAATGAATGATTTCAACATGACAAACAACATTTTTGACCGGATGTTTGTTGTCTGTGGTAAAATAACTCATTAGGATTCGATTCAAGCGAATTTGAACACTAATTATTGGATGTTTAATATATATAATTGAAAAACAACATAAACAAAACAAAAAATACTGCTGCAGACATATATGTCCGGTAAGCACACGAGAGGTATAGAAGCATTATTATAATTACGTAAATGCGGTTTTTGTTTTGTACCACTTCGAATAATGATATTAAGTATAAATTTGTGTGGAACAATCTTCTGAATTCTGTGTTTCCATCTTCGTACAACCCGGCCGTCATTTTAAAATCCGAATTAATAAACTCTTTTCTATATTGCAAACCCCTCCCAACGCTAAGTAGTGCGCTTCTTCGGAAGAGTAAAATGGACCCAAATCCTAATAGCTGGCGTCCCCTACGTAGACATGTTAAAAAAAAAAAAACTTAATCTTTCGTATTTAGTATATATTTAAAAAAAACTCATCGACAACTCAGGATTGTTAATAGATAATTATAATATTAGTAGTAATTGAATTCAAATTCATCCGTGATATTTTTTCTGTTTCGGGATTTAAGGTAGGTATACATTTTTGGTCTTTTTTATATATTTGCTAAATCTTTTTTGGGTAATTATTAACAAGTGGTATAAGTCTTCAATTTTGCTGAATTTTTTTCTATAGATAAATAAAAATATATAGATTACGGGAAAAATAGTAAGTTTCCCGGGAAACGCCTAGAAAAATTAAAAAAAAAAAAAAATTGCAATGTATGAAGAATTTTCCGATTAAACGACACCTATCGCCGAGATTGCACGTGACTATTTTCTCATTTGAAGTCAAATAACCAACAATACTTTTATTAAATCACAATTTACACATATTAACACGCAAAATATCAATAAACATTCGATTTTCACGATAAAAAACCAGAAAAATCATTACTAATTTCTTATTTTTAACGTTTATTAAATACGCGAGCCAATACGCGACAGAAAACTGAAAACTAAACCACAGATAAATGCATACTACAAAATATATGACAGACAGTATTTGCGAAAAAATGTCACATAAAAAAATATTAAAACTGGTAGGTACCATACAACTACCTAAATTTGTTATTAAATATAATTTATTTGTAAATTATAAACAAATGGAAATACATCATCAAAATTATAATAATAGGTTGGTTAATACAAACCTAACCAACCTATTTTAACTTTTGGTAAAAATTGGTTAGGTTAGGTTTGTATGTATTTATTATTGCGACTCGCGTGAGCGAGTTGCATTACATACTGTCACTCAATGTATAATGCAACTCGCTCACGCGAGTCGCAATAATAACTAAATACAAACCTAACCAACCTATTCTAAGCAAACTTTTGGTAAAAATTTGTTAGATTAGGTTTGTATGTATCAGTGTTAAAAAAAAATCAAGACTTGACATGTAAGTAGTATTTATATATTTTATAACCTTGTTTTTTTTTAAACTTTATTAATTTTCGATATTTCATAGAATTTTCATTTAGTTCAGATTTTCGCGGCATGTTTCTATTTTCGCGGCGTGTTTCTATACTAACAATTAGTTTGAATATTCGCCCATAGATGTCAGAAAAGTAACTATACGCTTGGGAAACTTCATACATGTTTCGTAATGTAATTTTTTTTTTCTAGGCGTTTCCCGGAAATATTACTATTTTTCCCGTAATCTGTATATTTTTATCTATCTATAGAAAAAAATTCAACAAAATTGAAGACTTATACCACTTGTAAATAATTACCCTTTTTTGTTATATTTGGCGCCCCAGATTTATTTGCGCCAGGCGCAACTTCACCGTTTGAACCTATGGTGGATCCAGCCCTGCTAATGACCTGATATAAAAATTATTGCGATCGGCAAGGGACAGGACTTGTAAACCACTACCGAAAATTTTAATTGGGTAATTATTTACAAGAGCTGTCCCTCGCCGATCGTAATAATTTTTATATCAATAGATAGATAAACGCACGTGTATATATTACAGAAAAAATAATAACTTTTGGCGGTGAGGCTTTAAAAAATTTAAAAAAAATAAAATAAAATTGCGAAATATCTATGAAAAAAAATCAGAATTAATTATAAAAATGGTTGGTTTCCTGACTCTACTCAAGTTTACGAAATTCACCGCTAGAGTTGAAGAAGCAATAATTAAAAAAAATACGATTATAACATATTTTAATAACACTCACATTTTCATTTCGTGAAAAATTTTTGATGCCATTTTGAATAAGGATTCCAATGAAATATATTTACACAAAAAAACACCTTATATTTTTCGCATGGTGTTGAATCTTTTAAAACACCATGCTCAATTAAAATATCGAGGACTTGGTCATAGTGTCCATTCTGATGGCGTCGCGATCACTAATGTTACAAACTTCACACGGCATTATTTTTAACTGTTAATAATAAATAATATTTAAATCACAATTTCCACACAATCACACGCGTAAAAACGATATTGAAAACACACAAAATTAACATAAAATAAGTAATTACAATTATTCCGATTGAACGACGAAAATGGACGGCTTTCTGAAAATCTAGATATTTCCCTCCAATGAAAAGCTAAGAAATGTTCGTATTTTTCATTTAAAATGTTGCCATAATCGGAATTCTAAATTAATCAATAGAACGAGTAGGTACATATATTCACAATATAGAATATGTTATTTAAAAACATGATAATAAACCAACTTAACAGTAGCCAATTTACTGTAGAACCTATAAACTGGATATTTCAATCAGAGACATATAATATTGTTAAAATTAGCGCATTCATAGAGTAAATAAATATTGTTACTATACATTACAAACCTAATTAACCTTTTTTTAATCCTACTTTAATTTTGGTTAAAATAGGTTGGTTAGTTAGTTGGTTACTACTGTATTACAAAATCATTAAAAATAATAATATAACGTGTGAACATCATTTCAACGTTTTTCAATTAGGGTAAAATTAATGATAGTGGTATTTCTCTACGACATTTATTGACTCGTACGTAATATATCGTTATGTGATTACAATAATTTTAATGGAATATAATATATTCCACGGATGTGAATGTGAAAATTGCAATTTTATCATTGTTCGTAATTTGTTTTCAAAGTGCTAGAGGTTTGGAGGCAGAATTGCCACCTATCGGTGACTTTCGAAAGTTTAAATTGTGTTAGAAAACTAACAAATCGTAATAGAAGTTTCTATATATTTTTCGTAAGTTTATTTTATTTTTTTAATTTTTTTAAAGCTTCACCGCCAAAAGCTATTATTTTTCCCGTAATATATACGCGTTTATCTATCTATTGATATAAAAATTATTACGATCGGCCAGGGACAGCTCTTGTAAATAATTACCTTTAATTGGCTTATGGATTATCATTTCCTCGTGAATTTATTCATTACAACTCGAAAAAGCTGAACAATATACGTACCAACAAGCCGAAATGAATCTGATTTTCAGGTCTCACCATACTACAATTGTACTGCAGCTACAGTACTAAGTAATTCTGAAGGTTTCAATTATATCCTGCGTTGGTATTCATAGCGATCAAAATTATAAGAAAATCCCGACTCATTTTGAAATGTCATCCGATGTTGGAGGTTATAAAAGATAACACAATTACCATGTAGCTGTGAAGTCAACAACAACCAATTTGCTGCCGGCGTTGGTCATCTCCGTTTGGAAATGTCCCTCGTTGTTGATGACGGTGGCCAAACCCATTTTATTTTGTCAACTTAAACACGAAAATGAACGAAACAAGTGAACACAAATGATTTTCAACAATTCTTACGTCGAACAACCGTCAAATTTCATAGACTACAATCGATAGACAACGAAGGCTGACGGAAGATGACAGAGCAAAAATTATTATTTAAAGTAGGTACCTACCAATTTTAAGCATATGAAAAATATTTTTTTTATTGAGAGTAAATGTATAACGAAAATATTCAAATCACCTGTAGTTTCAGAAGGGAGGTCGTTGCGAATTCAGAGAGACATAAACAGGAAACGGACCCGAGACATCCTTTGTTTGGTCACAAACCACCACAGCAGCAAGACCTTCCTTAGAATAACATCCACCCTTAAACTATCCCCTGATAAGACAAAGAAAGATCTTTGGAAAGCACAATACAGTGGTTGACCAGTAGGAAAATTTGGGACCGGGACACCAACTAGGTACCCTGGAAGGTATGCCTGGAAATAGGACGACAATGTTCACTGGGTCGGTGCCTTTCCGTACTCGCATGTGTTTGAGAGTTCAGAGATTATTTTATGCCACGAGTTTTGTACTCTTTGTTGTTTGCTGGATTTGTTATTTTATTTTTTTATTTGCCATGGATAATTGACGCGACCACCTCTTCTGTTCGCTTTTTATTTAATATGAATTTTATGCCAAAATCGTTAGGCAACACTGATGGAACAACAAGAAAAAATATTTTTCGCATATTTTCAATAGCAAAATAATAACGACCAATGAGATATAGGTATACTGGAGTGCTAAATGTTTTTCAAATGTTGTGCCGAAGTAGTAGAAAGAGACGGATAAAGTACAAGTGGCATTCCTGTCTCTTTCTAGAACTCTCACTTCATACAATATATGAGTAATTTTGAAGAATATAATGAGATTATCCGATATTTAATGATGTAATTCAACCAAATTAAAAATATACACAATCGGGTGTACATATATAGTAAAAGTAATATATAGATTATCATATATGAGTACAAATTACTTATTAGAAACATCTCATAACTCAGAATATTAGAACATTTATGTGAAATCATATCTTTTTAAAACAAATATTACGACTATTTACAAATCCTGTACTTTTTCATAAGAGTGTTTGCATCCAGTGAGATCATTTCTGTCTTTAATAAAGAATCAATTAGATTTTTCCTTCCCACACTGAGAATATTTTGTTATTAACTATTCATTAATTAGGTGTTTTTCTATAAAAAAAAACACAAGATCTTCAACGTTGATCCAATAACTTTAGAACAGGTTTAAAAGTTTTATATATAAATATATATATTTAATCGATTTTTTTTAAAGCATATACGCAAACACTGGATTTTTTCTCTGTCGGGAGTCAAATGATATTTTTACTGACAAACTTTTTAACATCTCAATAGAGACGAAGTTGGGAAATTATAGAAAAACCAGGAACTCACGGCACCAACAGAGCATACGACCTGTTATCAGTTGGTTTACGTGATCACTTTATGTGCTTGCGCAACGTTCACGTAAACCAGCCGATTTTTGTTAATTTATTTAATAAATATGAATAACAATTCAAATATGTCAAATACCAAAAACACATAAAAGTACACAATAAAAATATATGTAGACAGAAATAATAATTAAAGAGAATAAATACAATTAGATATTTAAAAAAAATATATAATATGCAAATTTGAGCATAAAATTGATTATGAAAAATAAAGGCATAGTTATAAAACACATAAAATTATTCACAGTAAAAATAGAAAAGTTAAAAAAGTATATTATTAATGATAAGTTATAACAAATAATAGCACAAGTTATAAATCTAAAATAATAATGGACAGTAAAATTGAAACGTAAAAAAGAGCACATTATTAACTATAGTAAACAACAGTAGCAGTACGCTGCTAGGACACGTAAAAATATTGTTAACGTAAAACAGAGCATATTAATAATTTTGACAAATAAACACATGTTATAAATTCATGTAATAATTATCAGAAAAAATAGTAATGTGGAAAAAATTGCACAAAAATTATAAATACAAGAAATAATTACAGTTAAAGAGCATATTATGTAATTAATTATAAATGTAGAGGGAATCTGGAAGCAATAATGACAGATTTACTAATTAAAACCCTACACTGAAAGCTATTTCACAAGATAAGATGAAAACAAAAGGATATATTGGTTTAATCATTTTAATGTTAGGTAGCAGTGTTACTAAATTAAAATAAAGTTTAAATTATTGTAGGTAATTTAACAAATATTAAAATGTAGATCATATTTTAATACAAATAGTTGAGGTATTTTTAATATTGAAGTAGCAATCTTTGAGGACGCCATTGAAGTACATATAAATGTAAAGTTTCTTACTCGTGAAAACTAATTCCGCTGTTGGGATACCAAATGTTTTGACATTCAAAAGAGCTGCAGTATTTAACCATCGTCTTTATTTCTTTTAATTTATAGAAAGAAAAACAAATAATATCAAAAACAGACTTAAAACAACACGTCGAACTCATGAAAACACACCAACTGACAGCCAAACTTTATATGAATTGACGCTTAGAAACAGGGCCGGATAAACGTGTTTTTGCGCCCCTAGCAATATATTTGAAACCGCCCTCACCCCCAACCTACATTCTTTTGGAATTTTCAATGTAGAACAATTTAAAATTATTTAAAATTACATCGGGTCTAAAATTAAAAATCATTGACAATTTTTTACATACACACCATCACGCCAAGCCTCTTTCCGAGGACAAATAGAACCGAGCGCCATGCCTACTAATTTTTGATTTATATGATTAACATTTTAGGATTTTAAGCGCCCTTTTTAAGACAACCGCCCTGACTTCTTGTGTCTTATTGTTCTATGATTTAACCGGCCCTGCTTAGAAAGAGACGCGAGTCCCACTTGCAGCGGCTATATTCGCACACCAGATCGGCACAAAATTATGTGTTCTGTTGTATGGACAATAGCACTCCAGTATACCTATAGCTCATTGATAACGACAATTGATCTAACCTCGAAAAATGTGCCAATTTTTGATAGTCGGAAATACACCAGCGTCGTGTCTACACAGATCGCGCTTATTAAGCTCTCACTGAATGGTCGAGGGATGGATGTCCGCATTCCTCAACTGAGACTTGCTTCGCTGCCTTTTCGCTCCCGACAGGCACCCAACCGGCATCTGCCGGTGTCTGGAACCCAAGGTTGCTTTCACCGATAGCCTGTCCCCTTCATCCATCAACGACGGTCCATTCCGGCATTGAAGGTTCATCAGCACGCTCATGGCCGCGAAGAAAGAAAATATTGTGTGGTGTGAAAGAATAATAATATTTGCGACATTTTTTGGTTACAATATTTCGGCTGTGTTTTTTATTCTAATTTAGTGATTATCATTTGTGAAATCTTGTTTAATTTTTTTGACAACTTTGAAAATTTACTGTGTGACGTGGCTCAAATTCGTTTCTACATTTCATCCTAGTCTTAAATTTTTATGTGAAAATAAAATGTGGACATTTTATTCGTAGACAATCTCAACTCAAAATTAGCTTGTCCACCAACGTATTGGAAGGAGGGTATCACAACTATCATTTCAATAAAGTGCCTTACTAAAACAATATTTTTAAGTGTCACCATATTTTTCTTTTCTTCCCCCACATTGCTATGATGTTTCGTCGTGGTGGGCGAATGTTTTCATCATACTTTATCCGAAGTCTGTATACAAAATCTTTTCAACACTGAGGATTGATGATTGTGTAATCTAGGGTGAAGCTTTTTTAGTTGTTTCAATCGTCAAACGAAATATTAACTACATGATTTTGGCTAAAGTTTAAATGTTATATATATATCTATCATTTTTAGCAAAGATACACATTATTTATTTTATCTATGACTGCATTTGTCAACTGTCAAACGGGAAGCTGTCAACAAATCGAAAATCGGCAGAACTACGTTTATTTTCATATGTAAAATATGTCTAATTTAAGCCCCGATAAAGTTGCTTCTAAACGTCGCGCTTCAGATGGGAGAGACGAGGCGACAGAAGCCAAGCGTAAATTAACAGAAAATACATCGTTGGCTGGTAAATATATCGCAATCGGCGGCAATCAAAATCATAACCTATACCTGCGTTTTCTTTTGAAATTTAGTGTTTGTTGACATTTTCAGCGCCCGTTTCGAAGCCACAACGGCTCTGCCCCTACTTGGACACAATCAACAGGCAGTATTTGGACTTTGACTTTGAGAAGTTGTGCTCTGTGTCCTTAACTAGGATCAATGTATATGCTTGTTTGGTGTGCGGAAAATACTTTCAGGTACTTAATTCTAATTACAAATATTTGATTTTGGCATGGTGAGACATTAAAATAACTCAATATTTTGCACTCAATACGAAATGACAAGTAAAACTAAAAACTTAGATTATATATGATACAGATATTACAGTCAGCGCAATGAATGTATGCCAAATAAAACTACGCTGAAACAGACGAATTTCTAGTATACGTACACCTACCGATACGCACACCTACATAATATGTAGACCAACCAATCTACCGCCTCACAGACACACACACATGTAAAAAAAACTTGTCATACATTTGAATTCGAAATTTGTACTACACGCGGCTTCTGTACATTATAATTCTATGACTAAAAACAATGGATTTAAAAAAATATGTATATCATTTTTACTTAAATATAAGTAAAAAAATTGAAGCATCTTCCGTATAAGTATCGACCGCCGTGGCACAGTTGGTTAAGCCGTTTGGTTTCTGTGCGGGCGTCCTGGGTTCGATTCCCAGCAGAGGATAAATTTATTTAAATTTGTTTCTCATGCAAATATTGTTTCTATGGGCTGGAAACACTGGTTAGTTGGAAGAAATTGCCATACGGCAATAAACTCGCCACTTGCGCAGGGTGCAAGGAAGTGTTCATTATTATTATTATTATAAGGTCTAAACCAGCTCTGGGCAAACGGTGGTCCGCGAACAATATGTGTCAAAAATCAGAAATATTTTGTTTTTAAAAATATATTTATAACTTGACCATTTCATTCACATGCATTTCAATAGAAAAAGAAAGAAATTTCTCGCTGCGCGCACTTTGATTTCTTTAATCTAAATTAACACATAAAAACACGAATATTATTTTAACTGCACATACTCAAACATTGGATTTTTTCTCTGTTGGAAGTCAAATGATGTTTTTTTTGACAAACTTTTCAACATCTCAATAGAGACGAAGTTGTAATATTATAGAAGAACCAGGAACTCAAGGCACCTACAGGGCTTACGACCCGTCATCGGCCGGTTCACATGATCACCCTATGCGCGTGTGGATTACATGAAAATTCTTCGAAACACAATTGTTCGAATGCGCAATTGTACGAATAACAATTTTTCGAAAATCAGTTATCAGAATGACAATTGTCCGAAAGCAAATTATTCAAACTAACATTTGTTGGAAAACCAATTAACCAAATTTAATATATTTTTGTGTCATTATGTTGCCTCCTTTGACATATTTGTTGCCAGTAAAATATATTCGATGAAGACTATTATTACTTGTTGTATTATTGTTGGGTATGTATGTTTGCACATTTTTAATAACTGATGTTTGACAGCGCGGGATAGCCTAGTTTGTACACCAGTTTATGTTTATCTAGTATTCACACCAATTTAGTTATTTTATTTTAATATTATAGTTACTTTTTTAAATATATAATGCAACTGGCTCACGCCAGTCACAATTATAATTACAAACGAACCTAACCAACCTATTTTTACCAAAGTTTTGTAGGTTTAGGTTTAAAAAATAGGTGTACATCCTAGGATATCTGACAGCGCGGTGCGTCGCCATGTTGTTTATTCCATAGATTTTTACTAAACATAATATACTATGTAGATGTAGTACTCCGTGCAAAAAGTGAGTCATTTGTTTTCGATTCATACAAAATTTGCTAACTACGACATCTAGTATATTATAATAAAATTCTATGGTTTATTCCTCTCACAATACTACCAATATGATGCCATAAAAATTCGAACAATTGTAAATTCTGATAATTGTGTGTTCGGAAAATTGTTTTTCGAAAAAATGTGATTCGAATAATTGCCATTCGTAAAATTGAGCATTTGAATAATTGTTTTTCGAATAATTTTCCTGTCACCGCGCCCGTGCAATGCTCACCAATTATGCCCTCTTAATGAGTTCCCTTATCAATAACGGTTCCCTTAATGGTGTTCTCGCACAGAATACCATTAAGCATTTTTTTGCTTACAAACTAATCTCTCAATGGATGGCGTTGCAAAGGGGTTTCTTCGTTACTTCATAGATGGCAATAGTAATAATGTCTTATTTTCAGGTGTTTAGTTACTCACTAGTTGCATGAAACACATGAGATCCAACTGTCGATAGCGATAGTATGTATAGTTGAAGAATATGTACCAAACTATAAACCCATAAAAATACAAATTATTGAATATATTCAGATATTTTGTTTTCTATACAACATATGTAGGTATGTATGTCAAGATAGGATAGTATGGAGGAAGATCCTTTTTTCCAACCCAGAATATGAAAATAGCATGATGGTATGTATGTATGTTTGGAGATTTGAGTATCAAACTATTAAGTCTTCTTACATATTGTGTATAGGCGACTGCCATACAAAATGTATGAAGCGATGTCGTCACTAAATTCAATTTTTAAAAAAATTGAGATCTTCTACTACAATGCTAATATTTTTTATAGAAAATTAAATTATCTAGTTGGGGTGTTTCGGCTTTTTTCGATAATTGTAAAAGTTTTGGAAATATAGGAAGTTAAACTCATAAATTTATCATAAAAAAAAATACTTTTCTTAATAAAAAATGTTTGAGAAACCCTGGAATTTTTTTGAAAAAAAAATTATTTGAGATTTTGTATTTGTCTATGTTTGTACCAATTTTCAGCATTCTAGCTTTCTGAGATATATGGAAAAATAAAATAAAAATTCAAAAGTTGATAACCCCTGACTGAAACAAAAATTCAAAATTCCGAGTATAAAAGTTTTGTAGGTCTGTAACTGTTTATATATTCTGAAATTTTAGGCTCTGTAAATTGAGCGGATCAAAAGTTATAAGGGGGGGACGGACACACACAGACACACACACAGACACACGAAATGTTCTACTCCGAATTCTGAGTAAATCCGTGTATGGAACATATATGCTGCGAAGCCTCTAAGTTGGTGTTTTTTGACTTCAAAGTTGGAAAAGCCGTGAAAAAAGTAGACCTCTCCATACAATTCTCGCGTATCCTGGCTTGAAACATTGTCGATATGTTAAGAGAACAAAGGTCTCCTGAACAAATCGACAGTTGGAAAACTTTCAAAATTTAAATTGATATGGGAACTTAATAAGAGGGTATAATTGGTGAGCGTTGCGCAAAAAAATGACCCGAGGGCTATTTCCGAGGCCTTGCATTTTTGTGACACCATAGTATAAAAACTAGAAATAATGTATGGCGAACCAAACTTTGTCCAATACATCAAAATACAATGTCTACGTTGGCTCGGACACATTTGTAGAATGGAGGATAGCCGGGTCCCAAAGAAAGTATTGGACACATGCCCTGAAGGAAGAAGAAGCAGAGTGAGACCTAGGATGAGATGGCTGGACGACATCGAGGGCGATATAAGAGCGACCGGACAGACAAATTGGAGGAGACTTGCTGTCAACAGGGCGGGATGGAGGCAGTTTCTTGAGGAGGCCAAGGCCCACACCGGGTTGTAGCGCGATTGCTGATGATGATAGTATAAAGCATCATAACTTTTTAAATTTTTATTGTATCTCGGTAATTTTTTCTTTGATATTCTAATAAATAAATGCAGATTAAGATAAAAATACAATTTTTTATTCAAATGTTATACATTTTACATAAAAAAATTATAAAATTGTGTTTTCCGGTTATTGGCGATGGTGTTACAAAAAAGTTTCATTCTCATTTCATAGATGGCGTTTTTCAGCTTATTCTCAAGTGAAAGAATTGATGAATAACATATATAGAACTTTCAAAAATTGGATTGATAGGGAACTCAATAAAAAGGCCCCAGTTCTCCCATGTATAACATTCCAACTTCATCTCTTTCGAGATATTAAAGATTAACTTAATAAAACAAATGAAATATTTCAGGGTCGTGGCACAAACACTCACGCATACACACATTCAGTGTCTGAGAGTCATCATGTCTTCTTGAATTTGCACACACTCAAGTTCTACTGCCTACCTGATAATTACGAAGTCATAGGTGAGTTATTTGATAGGATCATTTGTCAACAAACTTTTCTTGAAAAGCCCGATGACGTTCAGTGTCGATTCATATTTAAGTAATACTTAAACAAGCCTATGTATTTTTAGATTACTATAATAGAGGTAGTTATACAGACTGCAAAAACATTTACAATTCCTTGAGGTCGAAGCATTCAATTTACTTCCATTGGAGTTGAAAAAGACACCTAACCATCTTACTTATTAAATGTCGTTAAACGCTTATTACTAAACGCGCAACTAGATAATCTCGACTAAAATAGTTATATTATATTATAATCTTTATTACTTATGTATAAAATAAATACAGAAAAAGTATTATTTATGAAGTTAATGTGGTTCATTTAAGAGTAAGTATATGGGCCGGTATTACAGTCGGCCCTCAACTCATTGAGTTTGTTAAACTCAAGATTAATGTTAATGGGAGATTGAATCCATTTCCGTATTACAGAACAGTATGTCATGTCAGTTACTAAATCTTCAATTATAGACATATTTTACTTTTTCTGTGGTTATTATCTGTCAAATTTTAAATAACCTCAAATAATACCAACTACAAAACGAGACGCTACAACTTGAAATACTATTGTTTTATTATCCAACATGGTAAATTTAATTTTTTTCACCAAAGTAATGCTTTTAAATGCCCATGTTCGTTTCAATATGGCTGTCAGTTTGTTTTGTTGTGTTGCGCCACCGTCGATACAACTAACACCTCTAGTGATAGAACACTGAAACTACATGCGTTGCCTAGCAACGAGTCGAGAAATGACAGTTGACTCACCGTTAAGTGCTTAATCCACCAGAAACGTTGAGTTAAATATTTGTCATTTTAGTGACGTATTTGAGGGAAGATTAGGCCTAAACGGACACTGTAATATGCTATATTTTTGTAAAACTTGAGTTTAGCTCTTAAACTGAGACTGTGATACCGGCTCTTAATATGTTTAAAGTGTTATTTATTTGTGTTTTCCATTTTAGGTTACTGTCAATTATTACTCCTAAATATTTAACTAAATTTTTATTTGTTATACATAAACAATTGTTATTTTTACATGTCAATTCTTTTGTAGAACAATTCTTTGAGTGGATTTTAATATTTAACACACGAGTGCTTGCACTCTAGTAAAGGGAAATATGTTTTGTCTTACTGTGCATATTTTCTATATAGTTTGTTTGTTTTATATTTTGTATATGTTATTGTGAACTTAATAAAAAAAAAAAATGCAATGGTAGGTATTTTCTTGTTTATGGTAAAAGGTATATAGTTATATACCCAAAGGTCTAAGTGAAAGAAGAAAAATATTTTGTTTATAATTTTTTTAACCCAATCAAGACGAATAGGTACAAGTACTCGCATTACCTACGGACGGACGGACAGTATTTCGCGTCGCACACAGTTTTTTTTTCAATCTCATTTTAATTGAATATAATAACGGTAAAAAAAAAATTCTAACGATGTAGATATATGATAAAAAGATCAAAGATTAACAAAAGATCACATAAACTTAATGAAATTGAATATTTCATAATATAAACATAAGATAAATGAAGAATAATATTATCGTGGTTATCTCCATACAAAAAAGTACATGGCGTCATCAATATATCACGTGATCCTTCCGGCATTTGATGTAGATAAGGAATATGCGCCGATTGTGTATTGGTAAAGATCAAGTTCAAAGCAGAATGTTGAGTGCGAAACAACAAAATGAACTGGCGCAGTATCCCTCTTTCCTACGTGCATGCTTATTAGATCCTTACAAAGCGCGGGAGAGTGTGAATTTCGCCGGCGATGATCGATGAATTACAGTGTTTAGAGTCCTTAATTTTTTAAACAATTTAACAATTGTTTTGTTGATTCACCGATAGATGTCTTGAAGTCAAATATATGAGAGTAATATTCATCCAATTTTCGTCTCAATCAAGTATGAATTTACTGAGATATGAAGGTTCACAATTGTGTATAGCCATGAGGGCATGTATAGATGACGTCTCAATCAAGTATGAATTTACTGAGATATGAAGGTTCACAATTGTGTATAGCCATGAGGGCATGTATAGATGACGCTCGGCGTTTAGGCACGCTGCCGGTGGGCATCTATACATGACACTCGTCTTAAAAAGGTTAATATCAAGGCGTCTGCAACACATATTATAATGAAGAATAAGGTGACAGACAGTTAGTAACTTTGATGTTTCTCTTTTACAGATTCTTCGTTGGATGACATTAAATATGTTTTGAATCCGACGTTTACCGCAGCACAGATATCATCAATGGACACGGACACAAAGATGTCTCGGGCCATAGACGGTACTATGTACATGCCGGGGATTGTCGGATTGAACAATATCAAAGCCAACGATTACTGCAACGTTGTACTACAGGTGAACACGACTGAAATTATTTTTTTTTCCTATTTGAATTTTTTCCTAAATCCAAACAACCTTCGAGGTGTAAGCTAACTGTTGATGATAAGTCCGTGGAGCAGCTTGGACTTAGTAATAATAATAATAATAAGTAATATTTATATAGCGCCGTTTAATGATTCAAAATCATTCCAAGGGCGCTGGTAGCTCAATTCTGTAATGCTCTACGAAACAAAGTTGTTTTTAGTTTTTTAGAGAAGGTGTCTTTGCTTTGAGCACCGTGGACATCAGGAGGTAGTTTATTCCACTTTAATGGACCACTCACACTAAAGCATCGATCATAGTATGCCGCTTTGTTGGCTCTGTCCACCTCCTTCAAGGAGTTGGTACTCTGTGATCCAGGCGACCTAAGTGTGAGGTGAGAGTCTCCCAGAGAGTTCTTTTCTTTGACATAGTTCTTGTATGTAATTCGGTGGTAGATCATTCAAAGCATTAAACACCATCAGACAGATTTTGTAGTCAATTCGTTCTGGACACTTCAACCAGTGCAGTTCATTAAGAAGAGGCGTTATATGACATCGCTTAATTAGCCTAGCCGCTGCATTAAACACCATCTGTAATCTATCGAGCTGATACTTGGGCTACCCAGCATAGTATACCGTTGCAGTAATCAAGCCGAAATACAACAAATGCATTTATGAGTGTTCTTGTCTCATACTTTGGTAAGCTTCGTCGAATGTTTTTAAGTTTGTCTTAGTGGAATAGGAAGGCACTTATTTTAGCCGGAACGTTCTAAAAATGTTATAGAATCAGACGTTATATGAACTTTGAGTAGTGATGGCTTTCGGAGATAACAGCTGAAGATTTGTGCTAAAAATTGCTATTTTTATAGCTCATTATAGTGTGATAATTTATATTTCTGCCTTGACCGATTTCGTTCACCTATAGCACAAGCATTTATGCTTATTTTAGGGAACGTAGGAAGATGTATATGTACTTGTTTAACAAGGACATATTCATTTTTTAAGTAAAAAAAAAAAAATATTTATTACAAAAGACTATTAGATATCTAAAGTTTAATTAACTGTCGTGTCTCTGTAAATATGAACCTTGAGTAATAATAATAAAAAATTCTTGCACTCTGCGCAAATGGCGAGCTTATTACCGTATGGCATTTTCATCCAACTAATCAGTGTTTCCAGCCATAGAAGCAATATTTGTGTGAGAAAATAATTGGAATAAATATTTCCTCTACTGGAGATCGAACCCAAAACGTCCGCACTGAAGCTAAACAGCTTACCAACTGTGCCATAGCGGTCGATTATGTACTGGTGGCTTTCGGAGATAACAGCCTTCAAATTTTGAAAAATCTATTGTAACATGGCAGTTATAGTATAAGTGTAGATTTTTATCCTTACTATCGAATGATATTTTTATTGACAAACATTTTTTTCAATATCTCAATAGAGACGAAGTTGGGATATTGTAGAAGAACCAGGAACTCGAGGTACCTACAGGGCTTACGACCTGTCATCGGCTGGATTACGTGATCACTTTATGCGCTTGCGCAACGTTCACCAATAATGCCTTCTTATTGAGTTCCCTTCTATTGCCATCTATGGAGTAATGGAGAAACCTTTTTGTAACGCCATCTATTGAGAAATTGAGAAATTAATTTTTATTTGTAAACAATGAAAGAAATAAAAAATAATTTCACAATTTCTTAATAGATGGTGTTACAAAAAGGTTTCTCCGTTACTCCATAGATGGCAATAGTAATAATGCATTATTTTCAGGTAAAATGTTAAGGGAACTCAATAAGAAGGCATAATCGGTGAACGTTGCGCAAGCGCATAAAGTGATGACGTAAACCAGCCGATGACAGGTCGTAAGCCCTGTAGGTGCCTCGAGTTCCTGGTTCTTCTACAATATCCCAACTTCGTCTCTATTGAGATGTTGAAAAAATGTTTGTCAATAAAAATATTATTTGACTCCCGACAGGGAAAAAAATCCAATGTTTGCGTATATGCAATTAAAAAAGAATATTCGACTTACTACAGAAGACTATAAAACACATCTTCCATTTACATCATCTTTCCGAGTATTTCTCTTCCACCGGATCACCGTTATTTGTCTGATATAATGTTATTTTCAGTGTCTCTCTCACGTTCGTCCTTTGCGTAATTACTTCCTTCACGAGGGCAACTACTCGGGAGTGCGTCGTCCACCAGGAGATTCCTCCTATCTGCTAGTGCAGAGGTTCGGGGAGCTACTGAGGAAGCTGTGGAACCCTCGCGCCTTCAAGGCTCACGTCTCCCCGCACGAGATGCTTCAGGCCGTCGTGCTGTGGTCGCGGAAGAACTTTCAGTTCATCAAACAAAGTGAGAATAACATATAAATCTTTTTATCCAAAACCCAACAAACAAATAGTCTTTCAAAAAGTCAAACAGTCATATAAAAAAAACAGTCATACAAACAATTGAAGTAAACAATGTGAGTTTGTGGGTACCTATACATTGGCCCTGAGTCAAATTGAAAACGCTGTTCGCTATCGCCAAGCGCTATTTTTTTTTGTATGTGATTTGACGTTTGTTGTAGAAATTTTTTCTACAATAACAAACAACAAACGTCAAATCCCATACAAAAAAAATTAGCGCTTGGCGATAACGAACAGCGTTTTCAATTTGACTTGGGGGCTTTCTCTCTTACACTTATATAGACATACTCACACACATATACACATCCTTACACTCATACGTACACACATACATACACTCATGCACTATCGTTCAGATTTTTTTTTTTTATTATTGAAACCAAACAAAATATAACAATATAGTTACAAACAATAAAAATATTACAAAAAAGTACAATTTAAATAAGTTATATGAAATATTTTTTTTATAGGATTATTTGGTATATACCACCTCACTAGGCTGAGCCTGTACCGAGGTGAAATAAATGTTTTTCATATGTAGCTTTAAGTATGTAAGCACAGCAGTCAATAGTTATTGTTAATAATTTGTTATTGGTTTTAGTCTTATACTAATGCATCTATATAATAAATGTTATTATACTGTAAATTTCCCAGAAATAAAATAAAATAAAAAAATAATAATAATGATTTCTACATACATTTACAGGTGATCCAGTTGATTTTCTATCGTGGTTTCTAAACTCCCTCCACATGGCACTAAACGGCACCAAGAAACCAGACAGCTCCATCATTTATAAGTCTTTTTTGGGACAAATGAGAATTTATACCAGGTAATTCTATAATTTTTAACAATCATGGATCGCGTAGCTACATTGAAATGGCAATGGGCGGGACATATTGCTAGACAGGAACCCGCAAGATGGACTCCTAAAATATTGAGATGGAGACCTTGGGAAAGTAAGAGAGGCGTCGGAAGACCGCAAAAAAGATGGTCTGACGACATAGCCGCTGTGGGGGGTAGAAATTGGCTGCAAGCAGCAAACGATAGAAGGAAGTGGAAGAATATGGAAGAGGCCTATATCCAGCAGTGGAAGACAGAGGGCTGAAGAAGAAGAAGAAGAAGAATTCTATAATTTTTAACAATCATGTATACCGAAAATATTATTTGTTATTATTAAAAGTCCTAGGTTCGATTCCCAACAGAGGCACTGTTTTTAAGTGTATGTGTTAAATTATATTTTGCATAGTACATGTAAGTTGCCCGAGAACCAATGTAAATCAGTTGCTATGGGCTTAGTCAGCCAAAATGGTCGTCTTATAACTCTCTATCGACCAATAAAATAAATTAAAATAACAGTTATTATTGACAAAATTTTTAACATCTCAATGGAGATGAAGTTGGGATATTATAGAAGAACCAGGAACTCAAGGCACCTACAGGGCTTACGCAAGCGCATAAAGTGATCACGTAAACCAGCCGATGACAGATCATTTGACTTAGGACAGGGAAAAGTATGCAATTAAAAAATATATTCAATTAAAATAACAGGTTTGCAGATGTGCATAACCTTATAAAAGGAAGCACAAAAAATGCTGCGTGTATCCAATCCCCACACACCAGCATCGTCACTCTCATAGAAAGCATTACGTTCAGAATGTGTGGTGAACCACATTGTTGGACTATCTGAGAGATACAAAAGAGAAAGGCAATCGTGGTTTCACTGGATTCATGAATCCAGGCCAACGAGCACAGGCGACCAGAGTACCAGCCAGAACAGGCGAGCCACATGGGCTTGCGACCATGTATGCGGGATTAAGGGGCCCCTTTATGACTCAAGTCACGCTCTCCACTCACCCACCAATCTCCGACCGATACTCCATTCCCCTGCGCAACCAAATCCAATAGGATGCGGATAATGCTGCTTTTACCACCCTATCCAAAAGTTCTTTTATAATTACCTCTTGGGAGACCCAGGTCTTTAAAGTAGGAATATAAAGATTTTACGGGCAGGCCTCTCGCCCCCACCTCTACAGCATATATATTTGTGCTAAAGCCATTTTGAACTGTTCTATCTACCAGTTCCTTGTACTTATTTAGTTTGTATTGGTGGTCTTTTGTAATATTTGTGTCCCATGGAACAGTCAGCTCCACATAAATAACACTTTTCAATGAAAGAGAGTAAATTGTCAAATCAGGCCTAAGAGATGAGATGCAGATCTCCTTTGGAAGGTTATATCTCTCTGTTCTCGTATCCATTAGGATATTCCAGTCATCGGACTTCCCAATTAATGATATTAATTTCTTTGTTGTAGGTCTAACTTTTTGTCCCGGTTTCACAAAAAATGTTACAATCGACTGTTTCCTGTGGTTAAACCTTTGATTGCTCTTGCCACCGCAAGGCTGGAAGCCTCTCTTACAATTTCAAGCACCTTATCGTGTCTGTATGAGAACCTTCCCTCCTGTAGTGCTACCCTGCAGCCGGCCAAGATATGCCTAGCCGTGCATGCAGATGTCCCACAAAGGCGGCAACTGTCATTTCTCACTATAAATTATTATTCAGCAAAAAAACAACCGTAGAATAATTAAAGATTTTGTTAAAGATGTGTTGTTATTTTGTGTTTCAGAAAGTTGCCCCCAACAGACGAAGAATCAAATAAAGTGGAGACCACGAGCACAGAGGAGTACAAGGAGGTCATCACCGAGTCTCCATTTCTTTATCTCACTTGTGACTTACCACCAACGCCATTATTTATTGATGAATTCCGTGAAAATATCATTCCACAGGTGCTTTCCAATACATACATACATATTTCCTATCTTTACTACATATAGTAATACAAGAGTCAGGTGTTTGCACTGTTTTTACTACCCCAAGGGGATGCGTATTTACCTTTCTGTATTGATTAGGAGGCAAGTGTTGCCTCGAATTAGGCACTGGTTTGTTGCGCTATTGCACTTAAAAACTCATGTTGAATTCAAGGCAATTAATTATTGAATATGGAACATATCGTCCCTCCTATGGCAAACTCGCGAAACTAACATTTTTGACTCAAATGTGTTTTTGGTGTAATTTTAATCGTTTTCACAATAGCTACACTCTGGAAAAGTATTGAATCTGTAACATCTTTCATTAAGCTTAGAAAAATAGTTATAAAATGGATTTTACATAGAGTGTCAAAGTTTGTTTTGGCTCTTCTGTAAAATTTCTTTTTTGCAAATTCGCTAGTTTGCCATAGGAGGGACGATATATAGCCATGAAGTTGGTGCGCTATTTCATTTCTCTCGCATAACGTCTTCACATTTGTATTTTATTCACAGATTATATTATGGTAGTAATCATTAATTTTGTTTAAGTCTTTAAGTAATATGGAACTTAAAATTCATATTTTGGACAATTTGTAATTTACGAGGGAGACAAGGATAATTACCAATGTAAAATTCCATGCCCTATATCTTCTGAAGGTAATTACGACGCAAAGTGTGATTATTTCATTGAAAAATTCATGAGTACCAATCTCATGCAGAAAAAATTGTCTTAACAAATTTTTATGATATAATGTAGATTTGTGTAGATTAATATGATATAATGTAGATTTGTGTAGATTAATCTATTAAAACAAAAACAATCAAACACAAAAATGCCTCTAACACAGCCCTGTAACGCTCAATCAATACGCATGGTAAAATTTATCCTATGTACGATTGAAAGATGCGTGCCTTGAATTGAACATGTATTAACAGGAACAGTTTGCGTTGCTAAACCGTGTGAATTTGGAGGACACATGCCTTGAATTCAACACGAGTTTTTAAGTGCATTAGCGCAACAAACTAGTGCCTAATTCGAGGCAGTACTTGCCTCCTAATCAACACTGAAAGGTAAATACGCCAAGGGGATATAGTGGGGAAGTTATGAATTTGCTATTTTTAAGATTATATTTTTTACTGCAGATTATCAACTAGTATCATGCTGAGATAGTATTCTGAAAGTTTCATCACAATGTATCTGTGTGTGCTGTGTACTATGCGCTATTTACGGCGTGTTTATTCTACTTTATCGATTGTACTCATTCGATTCTTTTAAAATTTTGCAAATATTTATATCTAATACTCGCTTAGACCCCACTAGGTTTTTAACCCAATTAAGACGCGTAGGAAAAAGTGCTTGCTTTACCTACGGATGGACAGTATTTAGCGATGTAGACAGTATTTTTTGAAATCTCGTTTTAGTTGAATATAATTACGGTTAAAAAAAATCTAACGATGTAGATATATCATATAAAGATCAAAGATAAACAAAAGATCACATAAACTCTACTAAATTGAACACTTCATAATATAAACATAAGATAAATGAAGAATAATGTTATTATAGTGTAAATAGTACATGGCAGCATCAATATGTCACGCGATTCTTCAGGCACTTGATGTAGATAAGGAATATGCACCCATTGTGTATTGGTAAGGATCTAATTCAAAGCAGAATGTTCAGCGCAATAAAACAAAATGAGTCGGTGCAGTATCTCTCTTTCCTATCCTTAGATCCTTATAAAGGGCGGGAAAGTTTAAGTTTGGCCAGTGATTTTCGATGAATTACAATGGTTTAGAGTTCTAAATTTTTTAAATAATTTAACAATTGTTTAGATGATACACCGACAGATCTCTTGAAGTAAAATATATTGGAATAATATTCATACAATTTACGTCTCAATCAAGTACGAATTTACTGAGATATTAAGGATCAAAATTCGGTATAGCAAGAGGACATGTATAGATGACACTCGTATTAAAAAGTTTAATAATGTATCTATAATTTCTTAATGTTTAATTTTCAGGTGAACCTATATCAGCTACTCACAAAGTTCAACGGCCAAACAGCAAAAGAGTACAAAACATACAAAGACAACTTCCTTAAAAGATTTGAGATAACAAAACTGCCTCCGTACCTGATTTTGTACATCAAGAGATTCACCAAGAATACATTCTTTGTGGAAAAGAATCCCACTGTCATAAACTTTCCAGTCAAGTAAGAATCCAATGTTTTTATTTTGTCTTTGGACCGTATTGTCTATGGATTGAGAATTTATTTAATATCAGTTACAGCAATGCTAAATGTATTATATTTATTTTTTATCTAAAGTAATAAAGCAATCAAAATGTTAGTGTCTGTGTGTGTGTGTGTGTGTGTGTATGTGTGTGTGTGTTTGTCTCACGCCTTCTGAAAAACCAAGAGCATCTAAAAATCTAATTTATGTGCGAACGTGTACCTGTATACCTGATGCAGTGTCACGCTAAAAATAATGCGATAAAAATGCTGAATTTTAAAAATATTTCAATAATTATTTTTTTCATACAAAATTTTCCAAGTCGTATCTGTCAAAAAAGTGTACATTTTGCACGCAAATATCTGTTAGTTTAAAAGTTAGAAGTACGTATTTACACGAAAAAAATTTACTTTCAAGTATAACTTAGCGTTTAAGTGAAAAATATGGTGAATATTTTGTATAATTATAATGTTTAACTTATTTTTAAAGTAAGCGTTTTGTACATAAATGCCGCCATTTTAATATCTTTTCATACAATATTTCATTTTCCTACCGAATGAATATGTTCTTGAAAATAATAAACCTTTGAAATAAATATAATTATGAAATAATAAAATGAAACACAAGACATTACAGCAAGTTTTAAGACGTATATTGTAAAAGTCTGTTAATTATTAGTAAAGATATAGGCATAATAAAATTGTATAATTTGTATATAATATTTGATATTTCGGACAATTTTCATTTTTATGGCATCGAACAAAACCAATGTAGGTACCTACATATTATTCAAAAAATGTCTACAAACCATTTGATATTTTTTACATGTTCTATGGTTACTATGGTAACGGACACATTCTGATATTCAAATAAAATTTGTTATAAATCAAATTCGAATTAATTTAGAACATCATTGTAGGTAGGTACCTACATACCTAATACTACTTAAAAACCAACAATATACTAATTTCGTATAGGAAAATTATTAAACTATCTTAGGTTAACTACAATACACATGTCATTCAATCTACAAACTATTTCCTATAGTGAAATTCTTCTTTTATTTAAGTAGACCTTTGGGTGATTTTTTATACAAACTATTTCTTGGAGTTTAATTCTTCTTCCTCTTCTTTTGTGAAGTCATTTGGGACAGTTCATAAATAAACTATTTCCTATAGTCTAATTTTTCTTTTTCTTAATTTATGTAGACCTTGGGTGAGTTTTTATACAAACTATTTCCTATAGTCTAATTCATCTTCTTCCTCTTCTTTTATGTAGCCCTTTGGGTGAGTTTTTATACAAACTTATTCCTATTATCTAATTCTTTTTCTTCTTATTTTATGTAGACCTCTGGGCCAGTTTTAATACCAACTATTTCTTTTAACGTATTTCTTCTTTTTCTAATTTTATGTAGACCTTTGTTGAATTTTGTATAAACTAACTTCCTATAGTCTAATTTTTCCTCTTTTATGTAGACCAAGGGAGAGTTTTCATGCAAACTTTTCCTTTAGTCTAATTCTTCTTCGTCTTCTTTTATGTTGACCTTTGCGTTAGTTTTTATACAATCTATTTCCTGACGTATAATTATTCTTCTAATATGTAGACCTTTGGGTCAGTTTTTATATTAACTACTTTCTATAGTCTAATTCTTCTTTTTCTTTTTTTTTTGTAGATCTTTTGGTTAGTTTTTATACAAACTATTTCCTTTAGTCTAATTCTTCGTTTTCTTATTTAATGTAGACGTTGGGTGAATTTTATATAAAATATTTCCTATATTTCAATTCATCTTCTTCTTTTATGAAGACCATTTGGTCAGTTTTTTATATAATACATTTACTATTGTGTACATTTATATACTTATTCTTTTTTTTCATTTAGTCTTTTGGGTTAGTTTTAAGTCTTATAGTCTATTGTATAGAAATATTATAAACAACATGCACACTTGAAAAAATACATAAAACGAATGGGATGTGACCATCACTAGAATCTTCTCAATAATTTTTTCAATCGAAATTTACACCATTTATTATATCATCATATATTGCTTAATTTTCAATAACTAAATATTTGATTTTGATGACAATTTAATAAAAAATCGGGGTTGTGGCCATTACTGGACTCTTCACAACGTTTATATTCAAATTAAAAACTATTTAAGTCTTCTTCTGTAATGTAGATTGTGCAAAAATATAATAATCTATAGGTATGCACACTTGACGAAAAATATAAAAACGAATGGGATGTGACCAACACTAGAATCTTTTCAGTACTTTTGTTTATTTAATTTTTAAGCCATTTCCCATCATCCAAAATTACTAAATATTTAAAACACATTTGCGTTCGATGACAATATATAAAAATAGTGGTTGTGGCCAAATCCAAACTCTTTACAACGTTGTCTCTTTATAATCAGTCATATTTAAAACCATTTACCATAGTCCATGCATGCAGAAATTGTATGTACCTACTTATATATAAAAACAAATGGGTTGTGGCCATCACTTGAACATTTTACATCGCTTAAACTCTACTTTTCATACTACGAATTAGCAAATATTTTTTGTGACAATATTATATAAACGATTGCTTATTCCTTCACTAATTTACATTCTTGGCCAACGGCGGGACATAAAAGCTAGTCATAAATATACAATTGGTTCAATTCCAAAGACTGATTAAAATTTTAATTAACATGAAAGTCATTAAAAACAAAATTAAACAGATTCGTATCGACAGTTTTAAGCCAAGACGCGTGTATGAAGGAACATTTTGTATGGTGTAGTGGACTTTTTGCATGCCAAAAACACCAACTTAGAGGCTTTGTAGAATATATGTTCTATATATATGGATGAATTCAGAATATGAAATAGAACATTTTGTGTGTTTGTTGTGTGTGTCCCCTTTATAACTTTTGATCTGCTTAATTCACAGAGTCCAATATGTGTTACAAATACCAACATTAAATTAAATATGTGTTACAAATACCTACATTAAATTAAATATGTGTTACAAATATCTACATTAAATTAAATATGTGTTACAAATACCTACATTAAATTAAATATGTGTTACAAATACCTACATTAAATTAAATATGTGTTACAAATACCTACATTAAATTAAATATGTGTTACGAATACCTACATTAAATTAAGTATGTGTTACAAATACCTACATTTTTCAACTGTCAAATATTTCAACGTGGCCCCAAGCTCAGAAAACTCGAAATATGTTATTTTTATTTTCAAATTGGTAAATAGGCACATCACTTTCATAAAATGGCATTGAAGAATTGACAAGTTTTCGTAATAAAATATTTAAATTAAAAATAATTAACAAACTCGTTTCATGAGAATGCTGAAAATTTTACGTACAAAATAATACTTCGTTGAGTGACATACGCCACAATAATATAGCTAGTGAGGAGTATAGCATTGACCAGAACCCACTCGTTTTATCATAGATCATGGGGGGCAAATCTGGTTCGACCGGCTAAATCAAAACCCTAGTGATTACCCATATCGTGGAAATAATTATCGTATTGAGTTCTATTAAATCTCAAGATATTATAGAACTCCATATAATAATTATATCCATGATATGGGTAATCGTGAGGGTTTTGATTTCGCCGATTGAACCAGACTATCCCCCCTGGTCCAATGACTTTTCAACCTCTAGTAGATATGAATAGTGAAGTGAATCTATCCTATCCTATGAAGTGAATATATTTTGATATAATTCCAGGAATGTAGACTTCGGAGACATCCTCACTCCGGAAGTGAAGGCTCAATACAAGGGCAAGACAATGTACGACTTGGTTGGGAACATTGTTCACGATGGTACACCAGATAAAGGAACGTACAGAGCTCATGTGCTTCATCAACCTACTCAACAATGGTAAACCTATTAATTAGACTTTAGAATACATCACAGCTTACCAAGATCAGATGACCTGTCAATGTTGATATTAAACGTGAAAATAATATGATTCAAAAGAGGTAGGCAGTCCTGGTTACGTATTTACCTTTCCGTGTTGATTAGGAGGCAAGTACTGTCTCGAATTAGGCACTAGTTTGTTGCGCTAATGCACTTAAAAACTCGTGTTCAATTAAAGGTAATTAATTATTGAATATGGAACATATATAGACATGAAGTTAGCGCGCTATTTCATTTCGCTCGCATTTCGTCTGTCACTGTCACATTTGTATTTTGTTCACAGATTATATTATGGTAGTAATCAGTAATTTTGTTTGTCTTTAAGTAATATGGAACTTAAAATTGGTAGGTATTTTGGATAATTTTAAAATTGTAAATTACGAAGGAGACAAGGATAATTACCAATGTAAAAATCGATGCTCTATATCTTGTGAAGGTAATTACGACGCAAAGTGTGATTATTTCATTGAAAAATTCATAAGTACCAATCTTAACGAATTTTCGTGATATAATGTAGATTTGTGTGGATTAATTATATTAAAACAAAAACAATTATACACAAAAAATGCCTCTAACACAGCCTTGTAACGCTCAATCAATACTTATGGTAAAATTTATAAACCTGTGTACGATTGAAAGACGCGTGCCTTGAATTGAACACGTATTAGCAGGAAAAGTTTGCATTGCTAAACCGTGTGCATTTGGAGGCATTAGCGCAACAAACTAGTGCCTAATTCGAGGCAGTACTAGCTTCCTAATCAACACGGAAAGGTAAATATGCGTCCTGGTTTCACTAGATTCACAAATCCAGGCCCACGAGCACAGCGGGGCTACTCATTTAGTTGATTACAGTAAAATTAAGATATCCTTCAGACTTAAGCAATCTTTGAGGTTCTTCTTCTTCAGCCCCTTTCACTCTACTGCTGGATAAAGGCCTCTTCCTGAGTTTTCCTTCATAACAACACAAACACATGTAACCAAGCTCACACTGACAGCTTGATGTCATGATTCTTCCGAAATTCCAGCGAATTTTTGGTGTCTCATATAGATCGCTAAATACTCTGTGTGGGATTTGATTTGACAAAATTACCAAATACATATTTGACGAAGTCGCTAAAATCATCATCCATCGAAAACATCTCGTATTTTAGTATTAAACAACTCGTAAGGTTCCTCGCGGTCAACCTTACTTTTTGACAGTTTGCAAATTTTAGTTTACGCCGACGCGCATTCGCTAAGTATTTAGATATGTCTCTGCAATGCCATTCTCATGCAAAAACTTGGTAGTATCCTTAAGTTAGGAAGCCACGTGATCTCCTAACTTAAGTGAGCGACTGTGCAATGAAAACATGGTTAGTATTTAGTATTTAGGTCGGACTCTGCATTCGTGTCTTAATGAATCTGCATAGTCACTAGTAAATATTAATTAGACCTATACATTTCCAGGTATGAACTACAAGATTTGCATGTGACCAGCATCCTTCCACAGATGATAACATTGACAGAAGCTTATATACAAATATATGAACTCAAGAAAGATTGATAGTCCATATAAAATATATATGTAGATATTTAATTATTTTGTAATAAAATGTTTTTGCTAATGAATCTTGAGTATTTTATTTCAACCTATATACATAATACATTTGTAACATATACGATTGTGTTATTACTGTTAAGGTTCACTCAGGTTTTGAATCCCGTATATGCAGATTCAATTAGGTCGGAACCTTACTGGATCTTCAAATATATAGACACTCACAGATGTTAAACTATTCAAAAAGACATTACTCGAATTGACCAAATTACTTTAAATGAAAATTACCACCAGGTTTGTAAAATAATAGAGTATAGAGAAATAAAAGATTACTCACGAACGATTTTAAATACTATATTTAAGTTACAAATTTTCAGATAAGTATACAAATATAAATTCACTAGATAATATACGAAATTAACAAGAAAGGGGAGAGATTAGCACTGAAGTGCGTCGCCCACGTGTTCAGTTAAGGGGCCATATAAACCTAAACACCCCAATTTCAAATCAAATCCCTCAAATATGTTAAACAGTGTGTTTCTAGAAAAAATAGTATAAGTATTTTCAACATTTCTCTAGTGAATGTTCGTCACACAATTTTTAAAATTCAGCCTAATTCTCAAAAAAAATATTAATAATATCCTTTTTTACAGCATTTTTTTTAAATTACTGCATAAATATGTGTCACAGAGAAATAAATTTTTTAAATGCTTATCCTCTATGAGAGTGAGTTTTGGTATATGTACATACCTATATGGAGTGAGTCATTTTAAAAAGAATTACGTTTGACGACTTCTGACACAATAATCAGGTGAAAAAAAAAATATATGATTTTCCATTTTTCAAAGTTTATATTGAAATATTGGTCTTTATTTCAGATGTCTTCAACTATTGGTTGTGGTGTCAAAAATATTTGTACTCTAGTAAAAAAAATCTTCACTTGATTTAAATCTCTAGCCGTACCGGTACGGCCATACTCTAATTTGCAATGACATTTCCTGCCGTACGGGTACGGCTATACTCACTTAGAGGTTAAAGAGTTTAAAATCAAAGTGAATGACGTATCATTTTTTCATTTCAACTAAGGTTTGTTCTTAAAATACAAAAAATCAACAAATTTTGGGTTTCCAATATTTTAAATCACGTATAAACCTTTTTTAACACACGCGATAATTACCCTCACTAATATGTAACTTCATAGTGCATTAGGCGGTTTTAATATAGGTATCATGTTTTCAGTCACTAGATTTAGCGTTATATGTCCTCTTAAATACCCCCTAGCAAGATCGATGCTCGCTGATTGGACGCTAGGAGGAGTATGCATCCATTTGACAGGGTGGTCGCTAGGCGCTGTGCCACCACACATTCATTTTCATCCTAGACCAGTTAGCTTACTCTTGACTTCAAACCTGTTCTCAATTTTTATTTTATTACTAAGACCCTACAAAATGCAAAATAATAACATTTACCCGAAAATATAATGTGATTTTATACAATTATTCACTAAATGGTACTAAATTAGATAGAATTGACGAGATTAAAGATTTGGGAATTACATTGGATAGTAAATTATCTTTCAACTCACACTACGACAACATCATTAAACAAGCAAACAGTATGCTGGGGTTCATTATCAGAAACTGCAAAAATTTCAATAATCCATTCACATTTAAACTCCTATACAACACATATGTTAGAAACCACCTAGAGTATGGATCCCAAATAAGGAACCATCAGTAACAGAATTCTTAACAGAGAATTGATAGAATTCAAAATAAATTTTGTAAATATATAATATTTAAATTGTATGGAAGCTTAAATTCTATATCTGATGTGCAAAATCATCTAAAAATTCCACCACTGGAAATAGAAGAACAATCAACGATGCAATTTTTTTATATAAAATCTTAAACAATATGATAGACTGCTCTTATCTACTAGAAATTATAAATATTCATGTTCCCTCCCGAAATACCAGAACCAATAATACATTCGAAATCACTAAGTGTAACACTAATATAAGGAAAAATAACTTCATAGATAGATCATGCTATATTTTTAATTCTAAACTTAATGACGTTGACATATTTAATATCTCGCAGAAAAATTTCACTAACATCCTACGAAATAAAAGTACGTTTTGATTATTACTTTACATTTTCATAATATACAATAATATAAATTTTATTTTTATTTTAATGCAACATATAAAATTAATAAAAATGTACGTAGACCTCTCACACCATTACATGATTTTGCTGTGTATTCTACAATGGTTTGTGGTGCTAAACTAAGGTGCATACTACTTGCAACAATATTATAAATTACCTACATAGGCATTGTACTCTGTATACGTATACTGTATAGTATATACTGACTAGTGAACACAATACTGACTGGTCGGTCAGTATTGGCTCGTTTTTGTTGCGGATGCAGATGGCTAAATAGTTAATACTCTTCCTACGTACCTACTCTTCCTAACTTTTTCTTCTTTATATTTTAATATTATATGCAGATAACTGTGTTAAAAATATATTTTTGCAATTGCTAAATAATTGGATACTTAGTTTAAACTATTTAAAAGAACCTTTAAAAGGTTTATAACCTGTTATATATAATTATACCTAATTGTAATTTCATATTGTAAACTGTTGGTTCTATAAAATCAATAAAATAAAAGACCCGAATGCAGAGTCCTAGGTAGATATGTCTCTACAATGCAATGTCTCATACGTGAACTTGGTAGCATCCTCCAGTTAGGAAGCCACGTGATCTCCTAACTTAAGTGAGCGACTGTGCAATGAAAACATGGTTAGTATTTAGATATGTCTCTGCAATGCAATGTGTCTCATACGTGAACTTGGTAGCATCCTCCAGTTAGGAAGCCACGTGATCTCCTAACTTAAGTGAGCGACTGTGCAATGAAAACATGGTTAGTATTTAGATATGTCTCTGCAATGCAATGTGTCTCATACGTGAACTTGGTAGCATCCTCCAGTTAGGAAGCCACGTGATCTCCTAACTTAAGTGAGCGACTGTGCAATGAAAACATGGTTAGTATTTAGATATGTCTCTGCAATGCAATGTGTCTCATACGTGAACTTGGTAGCATCCTCCAGTTAGGAAGCCACGTGATTTCCTAACTTAAGTGAGCGACTGTGCAATGAAAACATGGTTAGTATTTAGATATGTCTCTGCAATGCAATGTGTCTCATACGTGAACTTGGTAGCATCCTCCAGTTAGGGAGCCACGTGATCTCCTAACTTAAGTGAGCGACTGTGCAATGAAAACATGGTTAGTATTTAGATATGTCTCTGCAATGCAATGTGTCTCATACGTGAACTTGGTAGCATCCTCCAGTTAGGAAGCCACGTGATCTCCTAACTTAAGTGAGCGACTGTGCAATGAAAACATGGTAAGTATTAGTTATACTCTACATTCGGACCTATGTGAACAATGTTATGTAATACATTCTGTGAATTTACCAACAAATAAAAATAAAATAAGATAAAATAAAATCTAATTGGGTTTAAGAGAGTATTAGATATACAAATCTGCAAAAATTGAAAAGAATCAAATTGGTATTTTAGTATAAAATTGATAAGGAACAATAAACACGCGGTACATAGCACATAGTACACACACGCATTGTGATGAAACTTTCAGAAAACAATGGCACCGTGATACAAGTTGATAATTTGCAAAAAAAAAAAAATAACCTAAAAAATTGTGAATAAAAATCGGGGTCATATAAACCACTTATTACCAGTTAATTAACAAATGTATGTGTAGTTAGTGTCGGCAGTATAAATAGATAGTAAATCACGAGAATAACTCGGGAAAATCGTAGACACAAAAACAAAATTATATTAAAATTAAAAGACAAATTGAATAAATACAATTCCGGCATTCAACACGAAATAATTTCGACAAAGAAACATTTAGACATTATTTTATGCTATGGAATAACATACTCATCTTACAACTATTGACAAATTATTATGTATACAAATCTGACACCTGTGACAAAGACAAATTTTCTTTTGTGACATTGTAGTTTGATGTTGCTACTTGTGAAAATAAATTTCCATATAATTCTGTTATTGGATTATCTTATCACTATAAAATATTATTAAGGGGGGGGACCGCTGCCAACGTACCTATTTTTCAATTTGATATACCATCATTATTTCTTATCAAATCGTTTTGAAAAAAAAAAATTAGATAGTTTGGATATTAATAAACAAAAATATAACTTAACTTTTTGATAATGTTCTGTATAAATTCTTGTAGAAAAATAATGGCATACCCCGATTTTCAACGTTTCAAAATCATAAATTAATCAACTATAAGGCTTAGAGTAATATATTTTTTTTAAATTAAATAAGATAAAAATATCTAGAATAATATGATGTGACGTTGAAGCGGTGATAGCCCAGCGGTAAGGTCGTCGCCTCACATGCGTGAGGTCGACGGTTCGAATCCGGGCGGGGCACGCACCTCTGGATTTTTAAAAAAAAATCTATGTGCGGATTTATATCACTAGCTATGTGTAGCAATGATCCAATTTGTCTGGTTCCCCTTTCTAAGGGTTACGAAGGTCAGATGGCAGTCGCTTCAATGTAATAACCAGACTCGCCAATTCCAGGATCATGGTTAAAGCGTACCCCGATAGAAACGGGATAAAAGCGCTAAGAGGAAAGAAGAAAGAATATGATGTGACGTTGCATTAATGCTTCAGGTTTAGTAAATAAACTTAAAAAAACATTTATTTTTCATTCAGCGCCATTGCGTAATAAAAGTTTTTTGGTTTATTTACTTAACCTGATGCGTTAATGCAACGTCATATCATATTTTTCCAGGTATTTTGTTCTTCTTTAATTTATAAAAAAAATATTGCTCTATACCTTATATTTTTTTAGAAATTTAAGATTAATGTCTAAAATCGGGGTATGCTTATTATTTTCCTACAAGAATATATACAGAACATAATAAAAAAGTTAAGGTATATTTCTCTTTAATTATATCCAAACTAACTAGGTTATTTTTTCAAAATGATTCGTTTAGTAATAATGATGGTACTTATATCAAATTGAAAAAATAGGTACGTTGGCAGCAGTCACCCTCTTAATGAATATTTTTTGAAGAATGGACCAGTATAAAATTGTTTTCTGAGATGTTCAAGATTTTTCCATATATTTTTTTATTTTAGCTAGTAATTTTTATTTTACATTGTATTTTGAAATGTACATCTAAAATATAACAATAAATTAAATTTTTTAATTTTAATGAATCAAAAACTATTTTTCAAAAGAAAAAAATCGAAAAATCTGACACCTACAGGGCTTGCGGTCTCTCATAGGCTGATTCCCGCAACCCTTTTAAATTCTGGCGGAACATCTTAACATATTGACGAATAATATTTTCATTTATAATGAATGTCACTATTAAGATAAAATAATAAGTTGAAAAATAAAAAATGCCACTTCAACCACCACCCACTCTGCACGTGGGAACTGTAATTGCCCTCTACGCAACGAAGAAAAAAATGCGTTTCGCGAAGAGCAGCTCATGGAGCTTTCTGGATCAGTAATTTCGGCACCGTGGTGCGAAAAGAACTATTCACGAACGTGAATCGAATATTCACAGTTAAAAGTTGTTGTAAAAAGTACTTAGATAAAATAACATCCGAATACATTCCCTAAATGATGTATATGCTTGTGCTATACATAGGTGAACGAAATCGGTCGTGGCAGGATTCGAACTCGCGACCACCGAATTACTAATCCAGCGCGTTAATCGGTCTGCCACCACCCATCTAAATGGATTTGACAATGACATCATTGTTGGCGACATCCTAGTAAATATATATTTGACAATGAATAAATAAGACGCTCAGTTCCGAGACTCGAACATTTATACATATATGCTTTAGAGAAAAAAACACGAGAAATACTGTGCTTGTGAAAAATCTAAAACATAAAAATATTTGATCTAAGGAATAATTTATCACGCGGCAACACCCACCGCTTGTCTAGTTTCGAATTTTCCCGCCGCGCCGTTCGGCGCGAGTGTCGCGGGCGGCGCGCCAGAAGCGGTAGGTCGCAAGTCGTACGGCAGGCTCTACTCCTTACGGGTGGGAAAAAAAATAACATCGCGAACGTCGTAAAGGCGGTCAATATTATTTGACGCCGCCATAAGGATAGCAGCCGTTGACATTTAGTACGACCGACTAATCGCGTATATTATTTTCACATATAAATCCTTTGGCGTCGTCGCGTGAAAATAAAAAGGATAACGTATTTAATCCTTGCTCGCGACAGCGCATTCGATACTATTCCATGTTCGCGAGTGTACACTTTACATTATAACGTAGATTTTTCATGTTAAATTCAGCAATAATTCGCTATTTTTCCGTAATAAATGAATGTTTATTTACAAAATAGTGTCTTTTTGAATTCGTCCTGTGTCAAATGAGTGTTTTTTTTTGGTGATACGGCAGTGTGTGCGTACGAGGAAAATTTAAGTTATTTCAAAAGTGCATAAATATAATATTTTTGTGTGTGAGTTTGAACTAATATTACAATTTGTTATCTTGCATGAATTAAGATAAAAATGTAATTCGCAGTTTGATCAATACAAATTCTGTTATCCTGTGTTTACCAATTATGTTTTTTGATGGTATATCAAATATTATTATACCGGTAGGATAATTCTTGATTGAATTTAGTGTTTTTCTTTTGGCATCCAAATAATCGCGTTTTTAGGTCTATGAAAACAGTTGTTTATATCAGAGATTTTCAATCTTTCACGTTCATTTTGCCTATGAGATCAGGCATTATGAATTTCTGTATAATTTATATTCATAGATAATTAATTACAGAATATTAATCCGCACTCCCATGGCAAAGTAAAGGGTTAATATTTTAACCAGCATTTTTTAAATGAGACTAGGTACGTATACCATACCATAAAATCACGCCATTTCCCTATTTGGGGTAGGCAGAGAAAACCGAACGCCATTCTCTTTTCTCTTGAAATAATACTTTCTCGTTTCATTCACGTCCATGCACCGTCTCATACACGCTTTTATTCTTACTTCTAACGTCTCTTCTTCTTCTTCTTCTTCTTCTGATGGCTCTACAGCCCATATCGAGCCTTGGCCTCCATCAATCGTCGCCTCCAACTCCTCCTGTCTCCTGCTGCTGTCCTCCAGTCTGCCACTTGCAGTAATTGTTCCGCATCCCTTTTCACTTCATCGTTCCATCGCAGCCTGGGTCTGCCGACTTTCCTTCTTCCACCCGGATGTCCCTCAAGGATCCTCTTGGGTGTCCGTGATGACGGCATTCTCTGTACATGCCCAGCCCATCTCAGCCTGCTCAGTCTAGCATGTACAGAGAGCCTAGGAGTCTTATAGATGCTTTATATTTCATCATTATACCTTATTCTCCAAGATTCTCCATCATTCACGGGTCCCAGTATTTTACGTAGCACTCTCCTCTCAAATGTATCCAGCATCTCTGCGGATCTTGCTGTCATCACTTCTAACGTCTTAATTTTTCAAAATTCCATTTATGTGATCGTACCAACTTTTCCTTGGCCGACCTCTACTTTTCGTTCCTTTTTTATCAGCCTTATATACTTTTTTTGTCAGACAGTCATCACTCATTCTTTCTATGTGGCCAAACCACCTTAGGGCATTTATTTTCATCTTACTTTTTTTATAATAAAAATGAATATGTACTTGTTAAACAAGTACATATACATCTTCCTACATTCCCTAAAATAAGCAAATAAATGCTTGTACTTACAAAACTTATCTCTTTCAATCATACATTCTCGTCTTATATCTTCGCTTGTTCGTCTTAATTGCATCCAACTATCGATTTGTTCAAGAGAATTTATTTCTCTTAACATATCGACAGAGCCAAGATACGCTAGATTTGTATGCCAGGTCTATATTTTTCACGGTTTTTCCAACTTTGAAGTAAAAAAAAACAGCTTAGAGGGTTCGCAGCATATGTTTTATATATTTTTGATTAGCTCAATGCACTGGACCTAAAATTTCAGAATATATAAAAAGTTATAGGCTTACTTAGAATATTGAATTTTATTTGAGTCAGGGGTTATAAACTTTTGATTTTTTACTTTAATTTTCCATATATCCCAAAAACCATAAAAGTTAGAACGCTGAAAATTGATATAAATAAAGATAAATACAAAATCTCAATTTGGTTTTTTCAAAAAAATTCCAGAGTTTCTCAAACATTTTTTATTAAGAAAAACATTTTTTTTATGATAAATTTATGAGTTTAATTGCCTATATTTCCAAAGTATATAAAAATATCGAAAAAAGCCGAAGCACCCCGACTAGATAATTTTTTTCTATAAAAAATATCAACATTGTAGTACTGCATCTCAATTTTTTTTTTAATTTTTTATAAAAATTGAATTAAGTAACCACATCGCTTCACACAATTTGTATGGCAGTCGCCTATACACAATATCTAAGAAGACTCAATAGTTTGATACTTAATCTCAACATACATACATACATACCATCATGCTGTTTTCATAGAAAAAAGGACTGACCTCCATACTATCCTATCTTGACATACATACCTACGTATGTTGTATAGAAAACAAAATATCTTAAAATATTGAGTAATTTGGATTTATGAGTTTATAGTTTGGTACGTATTCTTCGACTATACATACTGTCGCTATCGACAGTTGGATCTCGTGTATTACATGCAACTAATAATAATAAAAACTCGCCACTTGCATCCTGTTTATTACCATCTGGAAATTTCTTCCAGATAACCATTAAAACTGACAGATGCAACAATAACATGAAAAATTATTCTATCAAATTTCTCCTATTGTGGGATCGAACCCCATGACGCCTGCACAGAACTCAAAGGATCATCCTGATGTATTCATATGTATGGCGCATTTAAGAGAGATTAATATATGTACATACTCAAACATTGCATTTTAAAATCATATTTCTCACATACATTAATCAGTTCAGTGTTTCAAAAAAATTCCATAAGTGGATATTTTGAATTTGTACTCTCCACAAATTCAAAATACCCACTTATGGAATTTTGAAGCGAATTTTTTTACATCAATTTCTCAACAGGTATCATGTAGAGAGTGCACACTGTGAGTTTCGTCGTGATGTGTTTGTATGTATGGCGTACGGCGTACAGATTATCCTTTTTGTGTCCTCTCTACAGCCCAAACTATAAGTCCGATCGACTTCATATTAACATCATATGTGTAAAGTGCATAGACCTAGGGCTGATTAGTTTTCCATAGACAAATTTTAATTTCTTCTCTGTGATTTCATCTGTCCAAATTTTCAAAATGCTCTCACGGTCTGGAATATCGAGTTTTTTGTATACTGTTTGAAATTTCGATACAAAAAAAATACACCCATCAAAAATGCATTCAAGGATGTCGAAATTTAAAGAAAAAATCTATGGTCTGCCATATCAATGTGAAATAAATTTCATATTTGGATTTCGTGGAAATCGATCTTGTGGCGATCTACTCTCGTATGTGACATTCGTTTGGGGTCGAGTTATGGAACGCTTTGGAGAAGCTCAAACTGTCGCCCTTGACATCTCTAAAGCTTTCGACCGAGTTTGGCACCGAGGTCTCTTAATGAAACTCCCTTCTTATGGACTACCCCAGTCTCTGTGCACTTGGATTGCGAATTTTTTAAAAGATCGCGAAGTCATAACTGTAGTGGACGGTTGCTCTTCTTCTCCCCATTCCATTAATGCGGGAGTCCCTCAAGGGTCCATTCTATCTCCAACCCTATTCCTCCTACATATTAATGACTTGCTCTTACGCGCCCCCATCCACTGTTACGCTGATGACAGCACAGTACATGACAATTTCTCTTTTGACAAACCTCCTAAACAGAGTGAAATATCAGAAGCCCGGAAAGACCTTCATCAAAAAATAAATAGCTACCTCCACTCAATCAATACCTGGGGTGAAAGTAATCTTGTTTCATTTAACGTCTCAAAAACCCAGGCCTGTCTAATTTCTGCGAAGAGAAACCCCAATGAATTGCAAGTGTCTTTCAACGGAAGCACCCTACCTAACAGCAGCTCTATCGACCTGCTTGGAGTATCTATAACGAACCGATTACACTACAAGGGCTCCATCGAAGCTAAGGTGAAACTTGCCTCCAAAAAATTGAGCGTACTATATAGAGCGCGCAGATATTTTACTAAGACCCAGATCTGTATACTCTACAAAGCGCAAATACGTCCAATTATTGAATATGGCAGTCACCTCTGGAGTGGCGCCCCCCAATACCTACTGAATACCCTCGTCCAAAGGCGTGCTATACGTCTGATTGATGATCCATCACTGACTGATGGATTGCAATCACTAGAACACAGACGCAGAGTCGGTATTTTAAGTTTATTCTATAGATACTACCACGGGAATTGCTCAGAAGAACTTGCATCTTTGGTCCCTCCTCCACCCACTCGCAACAGAGTCACTCGCTTCACTCAATCGCAGCACCCATTCACAGTGGACCTTCAACATATACGAACAAGTCGCTTGTCCAACTCCTTTATTAATACAGCAGCCCGACTGTGGAACGATCTTCCGAATTCTGTGTTTCCACCTTCGTACAACCCTGGTCTTTTTAAAATCCGAATTAATAAACTCATATCTAGATTGCAAACCCCTCCCAACGCTACGTAGTGCGCATCTTCGGAAGAGTAAAATGGACCCAAATCCTAATAGCTGGCGTCCCCTACGTAGACATGTTAAAAAAAAAAAAATTGTATGAAAAATGTATATAACAGAAGTAAAATAGCTTCTGTATGGAAAAATTGAGTAATCAACTTCATATTGATATTGTATGTGTCTTTATAGACAAGTGTATTTTTTACTCTCCACTTCTATCTTCCTCAAGGGGTAGGCAGTGAGAATCTAACACCGCATTCTTCTATCTTGACACACATACATCGCCTCATCAATATTGATACACTGTCTCATACATCATGCCCATCTTGCTAGTAATGCAAATTTACTTAAAATTTCTCAACAGGTATCATGTAGAAAATGCATACAATAATTTTCGTGCAAATGTTTTTGTGTGTATGATGTATTGTGAAAATTGTTGTCCTCTGGGAATCTTATATTTGTTTAATAATCTAATAGAAATGTACTTCATAAAAATGCATTTAGAGATTGTCAACATTTCAAGAAAAAAAAATGAACAATTACTATGGTGTGGAGAGTTTGGTGTTGGCTACAACCCATTCGTTTTTGTTTAGCTATAATGTTTCCCTTTTACAGTTAAACAAAAATACATGGTTTAATCGAAATACATGGTTTAATCGAAATACATTGTTTAATCGAAATACATTGTTTAATCGAAATACATGGTTTTTATCGAAATACATGGTTTTATCGAAATACATGGTTTAATCGAAATACACTGTTTAATCGAAATACCTACATGGTTTTATCGAAATACATGGTTTAATCGAAATACATGGTTTAATCGAAATACATTGTTTAATCGAAATACATGGTTTAATCGAAATACATTGTTTAATCGAAATACATGGTTTTATCGAAATACATGGTTTTATCGAAATACATGGTTTAATCGAAATACATGGTTTAATCGAAATACATTGTTAAATCGAAATACATGGTTTTATCGAAATACATGATTTTATCGAAATACATGGTTTTATCGAAATACATGGTTTTATCGAAATACATGGTTTAATCGAAATACATGGTTTAAACGAAAATACATGGTTTAAACGAAAATACATGGTTGTCATTTTACATTTTTTTACTCTTGTTTACCAACTCTTCTTTTATAACTTGTGAAAATATGAAAATTTCAGCTGAATAAAGATACTCAACTGTGTAAAATAACATTCCCAGAACAGGCTTTTGCCTAGTGGGGCGTTATTAGTTGTTTTGTGTAATAATAATAATAATAAATAAATAAATTTTCGATTACCCGAAAACGATGATAATACAAAACAGTGGAAACACTATTCTAAGTCGGAACCTCACAACAATATAAATATTGGTACTTCCAGATGAAATATTACACCTCCCTCAGAAATCCACCTTTGTATTGAATTTTGATAATATATATTATTTTCCATGAAACCATACAACTAATTGATGTTATTTTAGATATTACGTAATATTGGGTATATTGTGTCAGTAAATAATTGTAAATCAACTAAGACCTAGCTTCTGCCAAATTTACGTCATAGTGTAATGGCTGATTTGTTTTCTGCAAAAGGATACCAAAGCTTAATGGATTTTAAGAAGCTTCTCAAGTCGCACTTATTCTTATCTACATACGTATAATTCCTTCATCCTTTTATTTATTTATTTATTTATTTGAATCTTCTTGTACATATAATTAGCACACTGGCGGGCTTATTGCCTAGTGGCAATTTCTTCCCACCAACCAGAGTAAATGTTAAATAATATACAAAACAATGTGTACTATGGATATAAGTTAATCACATTACAATATAAATAAAGATAGCAGAAGAAAAGTAAAAAAAAAACACCAAAGAAGATAGTATATAAGAACAATTCATAGCAATGATAGGAAGACTAAGGGATAAGGAAAGGAAGAGGAGAGGAAGATGTAATCAGGTGTTGTCAGATAAATATTTTTGCTTTAGCCTTTTCTTGAAGATGTTTAGTGAAATAGACTATTCCATAGTCTAGCTGAATGTACTTCAAATGAAGAGCTAAATAATTCAGAACTATGAATAGGGATAGATTTAACATCTTGCCTTTTCCTATTTTTGCACATTATCATTGCCGATCGCCGAGGAACAGTTGGTAAGCCGTTCGGTTTCTGTGCGGACGTCCTGGGTTCGATTCCCAGCAGAGGAGAAATTTATTTAAAATCATTTCTCACGCTTACAATGCTTCTCTGGGCTGAAAAATTGCTATTTGGCAAAACTCGCAACTTGCGCAGGGTGCATAATTATTAGTATTATCATATTATTTTAAAATTATGTTTTTTGTATTAAATTTAGTGTTGTATTTTTTTTCCTCGTTGTAATGTTTTGTTAATTGTCGGCCTTCGTAGTTCAGTTGGTTAGGTATCTGACTGTTGATCCAAGGGTCCCGGGTTCGATTCTCGGTGGAGACACAGTTTTTAATTGTGTTTTCAGTCTGGTGCGTGTTAAATAATTATTTGTACATAGAACATGTTACATAGTTGCCCGAGTTTATTAGTTTTTATTTGTAATATTTTATTTTTACTCCTCACTAACCCAAAGGGATATAGTGGGGAGTTATGATTTCGTATTTTTAAGTCTATTTTTTTGCAGATAATCAACTAGTATCATGCTGAGATTGTATTCTGAAAGTTTCATCACAATGTAGGTATCTGTGTGTCAAATATTTCAAAATGACTAAATTGTAAATAAATTGATTTTTTTAAATGATGTTGATTTAAAACTAGTTGCATGTAACACATGAGATCCAACTGTCGATAGCGATAGTATGTATAGTTGAAGAATAAGTACCAAACTATAAACCCATAAATACAAATTATTGAAAATTTTAACATATGTTGGTATATATGTCAAGATAGGACAGTATGGAGGTCAGTCCTTTTTTCCTACCCGGAATATGAAAACAGCATAATGGTTCTGTATGTATGTTTGGAGATTAAGTATCAAACTATTAAGTCTTCTTACATATTGTGTATAGGCGACTACCATACAAATTGTATGAAGCGATGTCGTCGCTAAATTCAATTTTTATAAAATTTTTTAAAAAAAGTTTGAGATGTACTTCTACAATGTTGATATTTTTATAAAAAATTAAATTATCTAGTTGGGGTGTTTCGGATTTTTTCGATATTTTTATATACTTTGGAAATATAGGCAGTTAAACTCATAAGTTTATCCTTAAAAAATATTTTTCTTTATAAAAAATGTTTGAGAAACCCTGGAATTTTTTGAAAAAAAACAATTTGAGATTTTGTATTTGACTATGTTTATACCAATTTTCAACGTTCTAGCTTTTATGGTTTCTGAGATATATGGAAAAATAAACCAAAAATTCAAAAGTTGATAACCCCTGACTGAAACAAAAATTCACAATTCTGAGTATAAAAGTTTTGTAGGCCTATAACTGTTTATATATTCTGAAATTTTGGGCTCTGTAAATTGAGCGGATCAAAATTATAAGGGACGGACACACACACACACACACACACAGACACACAAAACTCACATAAAATGTTCTACTCCTAATTCTGAGTAAATCCATGTATAGGAACATATATGCTGCGAGGCCTCTAGTTGGTGTTTTTGCATGCAAAAAGTCCACTACGCCATACAAAATGTTCCTTCATACACGCATCTTGGCTTAATACTGTCGATTCATTCAGAGAATTGAATTCTCACGAACGAATCGACAGTTGGATCAAAGTCGAGAAAAATTACTCTCTAAAAAAAGAGATAATTTCACAAAATGGTACATAGGTACTTATTATTATTTAAGCTTGTCATTTAAATGCTTCGGTTGAAACATCTTTCGTTCGCTATTCTTGTCCAAATTTGTTTACACATCACGAAATGGTTGAATGATGGACGCACGTCTGCAATAACCGTAAAAAAAACGAATTTGTAAAGTTTTAAAATAATTTATTTGTATATTTTAAACCACTCTGGAGATGTTAAAAACTCCTCCGAGATTTCGTCGGATTTCACGAACAGTGTAAACATTGGGTATACACGGAATGTATTATCTATAGAAATACGTACGTACCTACATACAAAACATATGGTAAAAATAAATTAACCCTTAATTGCATATTGTAGCATATCTGCTACATAGTGAATTTTGGCGGTAATTTCCTATAAAAAATGAAGGTATTACGTTTGCATGGTGTTGCTAGTTAGTTACAAAGCTGCTTTATAATAATGGTTCACAAAAAGGCCAGTAGAGGGACAATTATCGCTGAAATACTAACCTAAAATTTATTTTCGAGCGTACTGTCAGTTGAGCGCATTGTTACATGTTGTAATTTGAATTTTAATCATATTTTATCCGATTTTTCTTGTGAAAAAAATATTCTGGGATTACTATGTGAGTATTTTATTGATTGAAAGATAATACGTAGATAATATTAGTTTTCTTTCATATAAATATCAGTTTTTTATCATTGTATCATATTTGCTACACCATGCAGTGGTGGGTCCTTTTTGTTCAGTATATATTTTATATAGATTGTATTCAATTTGATACCAATTATGTATCAAATCGTTCTCGATTGTTAAAATTTGTGCAGAACCACCGTGCAGTGGTGGTTCCTTTTTGTTCAATATATATTTTATATAGATTGTATTCAATTTTATACCAATTTTGTATAAAATCTTTCCAGATTGTGAACATTTGTGTAATTTTGCATTTTAGAATGTCTCATATAAAAAAGGATATTCACAAACCACTCACAGAAAAAGAATTAATGGAAATAGTGGGCACCTTCGAAGATAGCGAAGATGAATTTGAAAATTCTTCTGATTTGGAGAATGATATTGAAATTCAATCACATGTATCAGAAGACGACTTGGAGGAAAACAATCCAGAAAGTTCTGAAAATGCACCTCCCCAAGCAACAGAGAGTCAATCCATAATTATAGAAGAAATACACAAAAAATCAACGAAAGTAATACATAGAAATATTGTATGGTCAAAGAAAAATCTTTTAATAGACAATGAGGCTTCTAATTTTCACAGTTCATCTAAACTTCCGTCAGCAATTTTAGAGCTAGAAACCCCATACAGCTTTTTCAAATATTTTATAGATGATGAATTTTTGTTAAACGTTTGTGAGGAGACTAATTTATATGGAACACAGAAGAACGTGAATAAATATATAAATGTTAATGTTACCGATATAAACAGGTTTTTAGGAATTTGCCAATATATGTCGGTAGTAACTCTACCAAGATCACGGTGTTATTGGAGTCCAGATATTGGAATTGAAGATGTTAGAAATGCAATGACAATAAATACATTTGAGTGTTTAAAAAATATGTTACATTTTAACGATAACAGTAAAATGCTTAATCAAAGTGATATAAAACATGATAAACTCTTCAAAATTAGGCCTCTAATAGACGAATTAAATTCGAAATTTTCTAGCATACCGTTTGAAGGGAAATTATCACTAGATGAGCAAATATGTGCCACAAAAGTGAGACATCACCTAAAGCAGTATCTACCTATGAAGCCCAATAAATGGGGCTTCAAATTGTTTGTATTGTGTGACACTGTAGGCTTTGCATATAACTTCGAAATATATACAGGAGCTGATAATTATTATACTGAAAGAAAACATGGCGAGCCTGATCTTGGTGCGAGTGGAAATATTGTTGTCCGATTAGCCAGGAAAATTCCAAAATTTCAAAATCACACATTATATTGTGACAATTATTATATGTCGCTGCCTCTTGTGGTTCATATGGCCAAGAATGGCATATTTATGTTGGGAACGGTCAGAAGAAATAGAATCGCCAATTGTAAATTAATGGATGAATCAAAATTCAGAAAACTTCCCCGTGGTAGTTCAGAAGAATATGTTGCTTGCATTGACGGAGTTGATGTTAGCAATGTCGGATGGTTTGACAACAAAGTTGTCAGTTTATTATCTACAAAAACTGGGGAGCTTCCCAAAGATAAAATTAAAAGATTTGATAGAAAAATCAAACAAAATATTGAGATTAGCCGTCCCAATATTATAAAAGAATATAATGAACATATGGGCGGAGTGGATTTATTGGACAGCCACATCGGAAGGTATCGAACCCAACTTAAATCAAAAAAATGGTATTTTAGAATATTTACTCACTTGCTAGACGTTACTACAATAAACGCATGGTTGCTATATCGTCGAAAATATGCTGAAATAGGAATAGAATCTAAAATGACTTTATGGGAATTCAGACTGGAAATTGCCAAGTGTCTATGTCGCATGGGAATTGTTCGTCCTGATAAAAGAGGAAGACCAAGCAATCTAGATAAAGAAATAGAAATAAAACGGCATAAGGGTCCTACTGTTCATGTTCCTCCAATGGACGTACGAACTGATCATTTGAGTCATTGGCCACTTTATCAAGAAACTCGGCAAAGATGTAAACGCCCAGGATGTAAAGGGTTTTCCTTTATTAAATGCAGTAAATGTGGTGTTCATCTATGTTTAAATAAAAATAACAATTGTTTTGTAGAATTTCATAAATAAATGTTAAAAAGGTTGTAGAATTTCATAAATAAATTGTTTTGTAGCATTTCATAAATAAATGTTAAAAATGTTTTTATTCAATTTTGACCAACTGTACCTTCCCATAGGTAAGACTGGGTACGACGGTTGCATGATGTAGCATATTTGCTACAACTTCATTTTCCCGCCATTTTCATATTAATTTTTAAAATATTTTTTTTTTAATATTTTTTCAAATATTTACTACATAAAATTAACCTAAAAATATTTTTATTTTTAAAAAATATTAATTCATGCAATAAAGGGTTAAACACTTGTTTTTCTTTCTACATTTATTTTTACTCTCCAGAACGACCGTTTCGCCTGGTGAAGGCCTTTTCAACTGGTGAAGTACATGGTGTGGTTTTTTCTTATATACTATTACATTAGATGGAATTTATACAAAGCAAAAAAGGTGGGTGGTTGTTACAGTTTAAGAATTATATCCATTTCTAATCTCTTATTCTTACCTGAGAATTTTTACCTAATTGCAGCTGTGGGGAATTGTCATCTTTGGGATATACCCACATTTATTGCCTAGGTATCTACTTACTAAATATGAGAAAAAATACACGTTGAAATAATATCTTATATTATGCATTAATTGCTTTGGGGTGGGTGGTTGTTACAGTTAAAATATTATATCTAGTCCTAAACAATTAGGTCGTGTTGCAGCTGTAGGGGATATTCATCTGTGGGATATACCCACTTTTGGCAATCTAGATACCCATTTACTGAACATATAAGATTAAACATATAAGATAAAATATACACTGAGATTATATCTAACTATACATTATACATTATTAGGTTTGAAAATATTAAGTAAGGGAGAACTATATGTGTTAATCTGTTCGTTGATGATATTATTATTCAGATTCTTGTTAATTTCTAATTGTTCTAGTATGTTTAATTTTAGTCCTTTGTTGCAAAATTGTAGCGGGGTTGGTTTATTGTCGTCTGTAATATGATGGTTATTGTGGATGAGATGTTTGGCAAATTGTGATGTTTCTCTTTTTTTACAAAAATAATAAAGAAAATGTCTTATAAAAATACAATCGGCTCCATATACCCAATGATTAATGATAAAAAATACATTGCAAACGGTTCTATTCCTTACCTCGGCAAGATATCCGAAAAAATAATAAAAACATTAAAGAATGAGAATTTAAATATCGCTTTTAAAGTTAATAACGCACTGGGAAATAGCATTAAAAATTGCAAAACCAAGATAGACAAACTTCAAAGATCCGGAATATATAAAATTACCTGCGAAGAATGTACCTAATGCTCAATACATAGGCCAAACAGGGAGAGCCTTCAACACACGTTTTGAAGAACATAAAAGAGCGTACAAGTATAAAAAAGAAGAAACATCACAATTTGCCAAACATCTCATCCACAATAACCATCATATTACAGACGACAATAAACCAATCCCGCTACAATTTTGCAACAAAGGACTAAAATTAAACATACTAGAACAATTAGAAATTAACAAGAATCTGAATAATAATATCATCAACGAACAGATTAACACATATAGTTCTCCCTTACTTAATATTTTCAAACCTAATAATGTATAATGTATAGTTAGATATAATCTCAGTGTATATTTTATCTTATATGTTTAATCTTATATGTTCAGTAAATGGGTATCTAGATTGCCAAAAGTGGGTATATCCCACAGATGAATATCCCCTACAGCTGCAACACGACCTAATTGTTTAGGACTAGATATAATATTTTAACTGTAACAACCACCCACCCCAAAGCAATTAATGCATAATATAAGATATTATTTCAACGTGTATTTTTTCTCATATTTAGTAAGTAGATACCTAGGCAATAAATGTGGGTATATCCCAAAGATGACAATTCCCCACAGCTGCAATTAGGTAAAAATTCTCAGGTAAGAATAAGAGATTAGAAATGGATATAATTCTTAAACTGTAACAACCACCCACCTTTTTTGCTTTGTATAAATTCCATCTAATGTAATAGTATATAAGAAAAAACCACACCATGTACTTCACCAGTTGAAAAGGCCTTCACCAGGCGAAACGGTCGTTCTGGAGAGTAAAAATAAATGTAGAAAGAAAAACAAGTGTTTAATTTATTTTTAAAAATGGAATTCTACATAGTAAACGCTGTCAGTGTAAACAAAATTAAAAGTACATATGGTAAATTTTAATTTTTAACATCATATAATATAAGCCGTTCGTCAAAATAAACTGAATGAAAATACAATTGATTTTATTTTAAACATGATTTATTTTTAAATTTCCGTAATAATCATAGTTGAATAATCGTAATAATCATAGTTGGTAGGAAAATCTCCCCTACGTCGTTATTGTTTTTCACTCCTAATTACCCCAAGGAGATTTAGTGCCGGGAAGTTATGTATTCGCAATTTTTAAGGGTATTTTTTATTGCAGATTATCAACTAGTATCATGCTGAGATTGTATTCTGAAAGTTTCATTACAATGTATCTGTGTGTTGTGTGTGTACTATGTGCTATGTACGGTGTGTTTATTTCGATTATACATAGATTCATCCGATTCTTTTTAAATTTTGCATATATGTATATCTAATACTCGCTTAGACCCCGTTAGGTTGAAGGATATCTGAATAGTGTTTCTTAATTTTCTCAAAATTTGGGCTCTGTATATTGAGCGGATCAAAAGTTGTAAGGGGGGACGGGGACGTACACACACACACAAAGACACACTAAAATTTCTACTCCAAATTCTGAGTAAACCCATGTAGGGAAAATATATGCTGCGAAGCCTCTAAGTTGGTGTTATTTGACTTCAAAGATGGAAAAACCGCGAAAAATATAGACCCTGCATAGAAATCTCGCGTTTCTTGGCTTGATACTTTGTCGATTTGTTAAGAGAATAAAATTCTCTTGAACAAGTCGACAGTTGGATTAAAACCATTTATCATTTAAGTATTTATTTATTAATGTATTTGTAACATTTATAAGTATTTTTATGCATTTAATTTTTCTGTACGTGTGTATGTCACTGAACTCCTAAACTGCTAGACAGATTTTGATGAATTTTGTTGTGTACATATTATGTTTGAGTGGGTCCCTGGATGATTAATGCCCGATTTCCCCAAGGCTCCTTAACTTAAAAAATCACATTTATGAAGCACTTAGCGCAAAATTGCATTTCACCAAACAATCTTAGCCTCGCTTAGTGACGTCGGCGCATAAAATTTTAAGTGGCGGTCTCTAGTGGATTACCGTCATAAGCGTCACTTAACGCGTTTGACAGATAGATATTTGGGTTACGATTTCGTCGCAGAGTTGTTTTATTATTGAATTTATCTTTTTTTTTGTAAAATTTAAGTTATATTTTGTTTATTATCATCTTGGGAGATGGCTGGATTCGTGAAATCGTTGAATAGACATGCTCCATCCGTTTGTTTTGAAGTAATTGCCGTGTTTTTTGAAACTAATTCAATTAATTTAGTTTTTTCACTGGGGGTAAAATTTGTAGAACGTTTCCTTGGTTTATCCATAATTATACTCTGCTAAATATTATACTCTGATAAATATGCGCGTCCCGTGTCGAACAATCTCAACAATCAACAAGTGCGAAGCGAATAAACAGCCATGACAGCGAGTATATCCTAGGATGTACACCGATTTTTTAAACCAAACCTACAAAAGTTTGGTAAAAATAGAATGGTTAGGTTTGTCTGTAGTTATAATTGCGGCTGGCATGAGCCAGTTGCATTGTATATTAAAAAAAGTAACAAATATTAAAATAAAATAACTAAATTGGTGTGAATCTGCATATAAATAAAGTAGACCTGGTAAGATTGTCGTTCTGGATTTGCGAATGTTTGTGCACGACTATATTCATGTCAGTCTGCCCAAGGCTGCCTGTTCTTACATTCGTTTGAAATCTTTCTATGTGGAAATCGGCAATTTTACAGTAGAGTAAAAAACTTACAATATTACATTTTTATAATATTACATTTGAAACAGTATAAAAACACAAAGCCTCACAAGCTGATATGTTTTTTTTATTATTTTCAAAAGAAAGTTAGTTTAAATGTTATATAATAAGAATTAAAGAATGCTTTTATGCTTTACTCGCCGAGTCGCCAAAATTGATTTATGTGAATTTACCCTGAAGATGACAAAAATACCAACATTCTGATATATGCGTCCCTATCGTAATTAGACCTCAAATGGCACGAAGTAATAAAATCCGACACAGGGAGAGTGAGCAATTCACGTTGAACAAATGGTCCCTTTTGCATTGTGGGTCAGATTTGCTTTCCTCGCGTTGTACCACCATTCTTTCAGCTGTCAAATATTCGAAAGTTACCTACTTTATATTTTTATCGTCATTAATATGTATTGATTTAGTTTATTTTCCAATATTTAATAACTTTATATTTTATTTTCTTTCAGAATCAAATTTTAGCCTATATAGTTACAAAAAAATGTAAGTTGAAATTTCAATTCTCCATGAATTTAGGTAAATTTTAAATCAACATTCACATATGGAAAGAACATAGGTATTTGTTTAAAGATATTTTCATAAATGAGTTGGTGATTATTGTATTTCGGTGTACAGGTTATGTTATTCTTCTAGGAGTATGTGAAAGAGTGCAGAAAGAATGGCACATGAAAATAACATGTTGCGAATGGTTGCACTTAGGGCAAACGAATCTAAAGAACAGCAAGAAAGGAGATGTGAAGCCAGTAGATTACGAATGACGGCGTACAGGGTATTACAATTTCTGCAGCAAGAAAGAGGAAGTAAAGATTTTCAGTCTTCAAGTAATTGGATATAGGTAGGGAGTCGTGATAATTTAATGATAATAGATCAGATGAATATGCAAGACGTTGAAGTAATAGAAATTACTGCACTTGAATGCGCCATCTTAGCAGCATTAAAAGTATAAAACAGCCTCTAAGTCTTCAAGTCATAAGGCCCCTGAGTCAAATTGAAAACGCTTAACAATATCGCCAAACACTATTTTTTTTGTATGTAAAATAACAGATGTGGCATTGAAACATGAATCATGGAGACAAAAGGAAAATTCTGCTTTTTCCTATAGTTGCAATATAGATATTAACCTATAGTTGCAATTTATTTCTGAGCCAGTATCAACTTTTGGTAGAATGTCTATAATTTGTACATATTGTGGTGATTCGAAATGGAAGGGAGAAAACCCAGGAATGTGTTGTAACAATGGAATAGTACACATACCTGCAATAGATATCCTCCAGAGCCTCTTTATACATTATTAACAGGTAATTCTATAAATGCATGCCATTATAGAATTAAGTATTTTAAAAGTCATGTTAGAAGATATAATAGGACGATGTATGAGAGGGTCAGAAATGAGGACATAAGGAAAGAATGTAAGATAAAGAAAGATGTCATTAATAGAATTTAAGTTAACACAATGAGAAGGTTTAGACACATGGGCAGAATGAATGAGGAACGCCTGACGAAGAAAATATACATTGCGGACAGGAATCGAATGAGAGGTCGGGGCCGCCCAAGTAAGGGATGGCATATCCATGGGAACGCTATTTTGAAAGGCGGAGATGTCAGAAGCATGAACAACAAATGAATATGTATAGGACAATGTATGAATGTCGATGAATGTGTGTCAAGATAGAAATAAGTAGCGTTTGGTTCTCTCTGCCTACCCCGCGAGGGACATGGCGTGATGGTATGTATGTAATGCTTGCTTTCAAATGAAATTTTTAGGAATAAACTAAAGAATTATGAGTTATTATTAGAGTTAGATGTGTTACAAAGGAGGATCGAATTAGAAATGAATACTTCCGAGGTAGTTTTGGAGTCGCCTCTATTCCGGAGAAACTAAAGGCCAGACACCGATGGTACGGACACATTACCAGACGAAATGAGGATCATATAGTTAAACTCACACAGGATATACGCACTCAGTCCAGAAATAGAGGCCGTACATAGGCCACCTGGTGGACAAATATTAAGGAGTTGAGGGAGGAGCAACTAACCAGAGAAATGACGCAAGATGGAAAGATCTCCGAAGGGCAAGAAAGGAAAGGTCGTACCAGAAGGGCCGCTCCAGATGAACTGGGAAGAGGCAAGGAAGAAGAAATCTATATTTTCAAAACATTTCTGTATGTTTCATTTAATTAACAAATTATTTTACTTTCAAATTTATGAAGATAAATTTAAGAAAATAAAATTAAATAATCGCCAACAATCAATTAATTTATTCACATAAAAATATCATCATCATTATTCTTAGCGTCACAACTCTTGATGGGTCCTATCTGTGTCCAAGAATCTTCTCCATACTGTTCTATCGTTGGCTGCCACCTTCCAGTTCTGCTGCCCCATGGCTCATGACTATGCTGATGTCCTGGTAAAGATCATAAAGCTCGGTGATATATATCTTTTACGCCATGTTTGACAGTCGTTAATAGGTACATAGGTATATTCTGCATAAGATTTTTCTTTCAAAGGCATCCACTCTGTTTTCATCGTGTTTTGTTAATATCCAGGTAGGTATCCGATAAAAATATATTACTATCAAATTCAACAAAACTTATTAATGTGGTAAGTTTTCTCCATATCTTTAACAATGTATATCTTTGTCAAAAACTTAATTGAAAAAACTTGAATCGAACTATAAAAACTATATAACCATATTGAATCGAACACCACATTTTCCTATTACATACATCACCTAATAATAATAATAATTAAAGACTTTTATAGTATTAAAAATACAAAATATATAAAGGGAAAGAACACGGGAATCTCTTTGGTGATGGATCTTTAACCAGTTCAGTCGTTGCCTGCTCTTGGATACGTGGTCGAACTTCCTGATTCCAAACATGTATAGAATGCAGACATTTTGTAACCGTTCGAGTTTGTTAAGTTGATCTTCAGTTGAATCTCAGCTTAGGCAACGTCAGCGTAGTCAAGTAATGGTAGCATGTGTTGTTGAGTTACGCGACATCCTACGTAGGCGATTCAAAGCGAACGCGAACGCGAATGCGAAGTGATCCGAACGGATACATGCGAATTCAAAGTGATGCGGTGCGACGCTGCGGCTCTGTCCTACGGGCACGCGAATCGTGCTTCTGACATTATACTTTACCAAAAAAAACTATGGCACCGCTTCCAATTCGCGCGAAAATATCAAACAAATTGATCGTGTTCGCTTCGCATCGTGCCATGTCACACCGTACCCTACTCGCGGTCGGTAACGCAGGACACTTCAATAGTTACCGACTGATTGTTATTTTTGCGCCGCTTCGCGTTCGCCTTGAATCGCCTACGTAAGACGTCGCGTTAGAGTGATTTTAGTCTTAACTGGTAAATAATTTTTAAGTCGGCCTCATACGTTCTCATTTGTTATTCAACAGACATACGACAAAGTTTAAGTATTAAATTTAGACTAAAATTATTATATTTATTTGTTTGTAAATTTTTGGAAGATTAACAGCATATATATTACATCTAATATAATAATTTAACAGCCAATTAGAAGTCTCCGCTGATTTGGCTATACTGTCAGTTGCAAGTTGAAAAATATAACATAATAATATAATATGTTTCTGTAACAGATAAAGTTTCATCGTGAAACGGAGGTAAACATAAACAAGAAAAAAAATTATCACCGAAGAGAACATACATGATTTTATATTTTAGTGGTTACAGTTGGCAAAATAAATTATAGTATTAAAAAAATTGCACTTAGAATACATCTCGCTACTGTAATGCCAATCTGAAATACATCAAATTCTGGTGAATTAAATATAAAATGTCCATAACCAAACTATAGTACCGCTTTAATGTCTGCAGTTAAAATAAGAGTCTGCGAATGCTTGCTAAATTAACTGAAAAGGCGAATATCCTTATTTAAGCATAAAAAATTATACAATCTAAATACACATAACACACAATAGATGATCATTTAAGTAATATCATTTAGTTTAGATTTAGACTACATGTTGAGTTTACAAACATAATTTATCGGTCATTTGTCAAACGTCAAGTCAAATGTCAACCACGGTGTTGCCAGGATTTAAAGTACTAATTATTATTGGAGAGTTGCATGAAAAAATATTAATATTTATTACATGCTTATTTTTACAAGGAGTTTAAAATATCAATCTTTCTAAAATTAAACAATTTATTATTTTGTAAATTAATATTTTATAAGAATAACGTTTTTGTGCGGAGGCGACAAACACAGCAGCGAAAAATAAAGTCCCTTCGGTGCCTCCTGTCCTTTTAATGTCTCCTGTCCCTCAGTGCCACCCGTCTCTTCAGTGTCTCCCGTCCCTTCAGGTCCTTCTGTACCTCCCGTTCCGTCAATGCCTCATACCCCTCTTCATTTCCTCCCGAATCTTTCATCCCTTCAGACATTTTACAGACAGTACCTTCAGATCGTCCAGTACCTTCAGACCGTTCAGTACCTTCAGACCCCTCAGTGCCATGGACCGCCGGAGGCGGTCATTTACCGCGCAGCGGTAAAAGCCGGCTGCAAGCCCTAGCTTAGAAGCTGAGCGAAGCGAAGCTTCTCAGCTAGTACTAAATAAACTGTCTGTACATGATGTATCAAAAACAAAAACTGGTGTACAAACAAGGCTACCCTGACAGCGAGCGCCGCTAGCGCCATCTGTTGGCGCCAGCGGCAATTACCTGTACTCATGAGATCAAAGTAGTACTTTTTTATAATTAATTCATATATAGGGTAAATCGTGAAATTCACACGTTAGAATATTTTAATGGTAATTTTATAGTTTATTATGTATTTTTTATTTGCATATTTTTTAAAGTAACGTTATCTTGAGTCCATATTCATGTTCACCGGAAACATAACAAAAACTAATCCTGACCTTAGCTTAGTGTGGCTGTTATTTGTTGGTGAAATGCAAATTTATTAAGTAAGCCACTTAAGGATTTAAGTTTCGAATGGGTACTTAGCTGATGTTCGATTTTGAGGGACCTTGGAGAAAGCGGCCGTAAGAGTCACAATTCGAATCAAAAATTGTAACAGTGATAAAAAAAATTGATAAAAAAAAAATTATATTTACGCCTAGTATTATGCAAACAGTATAACTTTTAAGATATTCGAAACAGAAGTTTCATTAGTATCCTTATACACAATTATTCTTCTGTACGTGTGTATGTCACTGAACTCCTAAACTGCTGGACCGATTTTGATGAAAATTTTCTAAATATTTTCATTCCATACAATATTTTTTCCATATCTGGGGGCAAGTTCGGTCAAACGGTGGAACCAAAACTAATGATTACCCAAATCATGGATATAATTATCTTATGGAGTTCCATAATATATAAATATATTATCGAACTCCATAAGATAATGATATCCATGATATTGGTTATCATGAGGGTTTTGATTTAACAGTTTGACCGGACTTGCCCCCTGGCGTCCCGTAAGAGACGGGTAGTCGAATATACAACAGGCAAAATAACATTTAACATACTTAGTTCACCACCCATTCCGAATGTTGCTTTTTAGGTGAGGCGAGACTGATGTGGATGCTTCCTTTTACGAGGTAATGCACACCCGCACACCTATAGCTGGTAACCCTACATTGTGGGATATACCGTGATGGCGTGTGGTCATTTTTATGTTTACTGAACCAGCTAATAAGCGAGCCAACGTTCAGACAGGACAAAATCTGTCGGGTCCTCTTGTTATGTATAAATTTTACCTTTCTGCATTCCTTTTCTATATAAATTTTACCTTTCTGCATTCCTTTTCTATATAAATTTTACCTTTCTGCATTCCTTTTCTATATAAATTTTACCTTTCTGCATTCCTTCTCCGTATAAATTTTACCTTTCTGCATTCCTTCTCCATAATATAAATTTAACTATGCCAAATCTCACACACCTCCGTGCCCGAAGCTTGCCTTAAAGGGGCTCCAGAGTTGTCGCTTCACTTACCTATTAATATATTATTATGTAGGTAGATAGCCACGTGTATTTTATAATATTCTTTAAAGTAAATTTGTAATTAAATATTTATAAGATTCTGGAATAATATTATCACATTTTTTGATGAGAACATTCGTTCGAAAGATATTTTTAAACATTACTTTTTTAGTGTGGGCACAAATTATTAAAATTTTAATACGTGTTCGATTATCATCATACAAAAATTCATCATATTTAAAACTATTTCTCACGCAATAATGTGGTTGGAAAAAAATACATTAAGAAATAAACGCACCAAGAGAGTGCAAATAACTGTTATTATGAAAAAAAAATGGTTGGTTGGTTGGTATTCCGTAAGTCAAACGTTTTTGAGAAAAAATATGGATATTAGGTATGTCCTGTATCAAGTACATCCTCATACATTCCCGAAACTAAGCATTGTAGCTTGTGCTATAAATGAACGAAATCGGTCGTGGTCGGATTCGAACTCGCGATTATTATAATTTGTTTCGAACTTGCTATTATTATAATTTGTTTCGAACTTGCTATTATTATAATTTGTTTCGAACTTGCTATTATTATAATTTGTTTCGAACTTGCGATCGTTATAAATTTGTTTCGAACTTGCGATTATCATAATTTGTTTCGAACATGCGATTAGAATTATCATACTTACTTACTCTCCGTGTCCGGATTCATCAAATAAAGAACTTCCAGTAGTTGGCCACATGTACGGCCCTGTCATTTGCGGCAATTAGGTCCTCCCGCGCGCATGGCTCTCCGACTTTCGGACATATCATAAGGTGTTGGTGGTCCTGTATGTCCCCGCATTCGCAGGTATCGTCATCCTTGTAGCCCCATTTTTTGAGGTTACTATTATTGCAGCGCGACACCCCAGTTCTCAATATATTTAGTGCTCTCCAAGTGGGGTATGGCAGGTTATGTCCAGCTATGGAATTATCATAAGAGCTAACTTTCAAAACCGTTTTTCTCAAAACTATCTAAAATGGACACACAATGTTTTGGAATTTACCCATCAATTTGAATCCCTTTGAAGTCCCTACATTATCATACATTCCCTGAACTAAACATAAGCTTGGGCAGGATTTGAAATTGCGAACACTGGTTGAATAGCCAAGCGATCTAAGCGCTTTGCTTTCACCCATCGTATATTTTAGCTTTTGATGTACCTCAAAATTCTAGAAAAAACTTTGGTTTGTGGGAAAAGGTTGTGTATTACTGTTGTAGATAATAGAGAATGGAAAATAGAGTATTTGGAAATACGATATGGTTGCTAGACAAGTCCATCATAGACAAGATGAAGGATTTCAACTATACTTACATAAAATAACTTATAGACAATATTGTATTTCATATCATACCTAAGAAAGTATATATTACATAATGAATAGTTCGTTGAGACTTATATCTGCATCTTGGATATTATTTCTTTTTTATTGTTCCACTACTACGGAATAATAAGATATGATTTGAATTTTAATTTGATTTCTATCACTTGGACGTAATTAACTCTGTCCACGATTATTCAAAAAACCGTCCGAAACTTCGCACTACAGTCCATTCACGGATATGACTTGTAGATACTTAACCACGACATCTGATTTCTGCTCACAACTCGTTGACCTTTCTTTTTAAGATCAGCCTTAGTATTTTGTATTATGCTATCCAAATAATGCTAGTTATCTCTGTTTGATGGTTGAAAGTAGTTGCCTCTCATATCGGCTATGTTGATAAATCATAGTATCTCGTATTTTGTTAGAAAGTTACTCTTATTATGTAACCTAAATAATGCTAGTTTTCTCTGTTTTATGGTTGAAAGTAATTCCCTCTCATATCGGCTATGTTGATCAGCCATAGTATCTCGTATTTTGTTAGAAAGTTACTCTTATTATGTAACCTAAATACTGCTAGTTTTCTCTGTTTTATGGTTGAAAGTAGTTGCCTCTCATATCGGCTATGTTGATAAGTCATAGTATCTCGTATTTTGTTAGAAAGTTACTCTTATTATGTAACCTAAATAATGCTAGTTTTCTCTGTTTTATGGTTGAAAGTAGTTGCCTCTCATATCGGCTATGTTGATAAGTCATAGTATCTCGTATTTTGTTAGAAAGTTACTCTTATTATGTGACCTAAATAATGCTAGTTTTCTCTGTTTTATGGTTGAAAGTAGTTGCCTCTCATATCGGCTATGTTGTTAAGTCATAGTATCTCGTATTTCGTTAGAAAGTTACTCTTATTATGTGACCTAAATAATGCTAGTTTTCTCTGTTTTATGGTTGAAAGTAGTTGCCTCTCATATCGGCTATGTTGATAAGTCATAGTATCTCGTATTTTGTTAAAAAGTTACTTTTATAATGTGACCTAAATAATGCTTGTTTTCTCTGTTTTATGGTTGAAAGTAGTTGCCTCTCATATCGGCTATGTTGATAAGTCATAGTATCTCGTATTTTGTTAGAAAGTTACTCTTATTATGTGACCTAAATAATGCTAGTTTTCTCTGTTTTATGGTTGAAAGTAGTTGCCTCTCATATCGGCTATGTTGATAAGTCATAGTATCTCGTATTTTGTTAAAAAGTTACTCTTATAATGTGACCTAAATAATGCTTGTTTTCTCTGTTTTATGGTTGAAAGTAGTTGCCTCTCATATCGGCTATGTTGATAAGTCATAGTATCTCGTATTTTGTTAGAAAGTTACTCTTATTATGTGACCTAAATAATGCTAGTTTTCTCTGTTTTATGGTTGAAAGTAGTTGCCTCTCATATCGGCTATGTTGTTAAGTCATAGTATCTCGTATTTCGTTAGAAAGTTACTCTTATTATGTGACCTAAATAATGCTAGTTTTCTCTGTTTTATGGTTGAAAGTAGTTGCCTCTCATATCGGCTATGTTGATAAGTCATAGTATCTCGTATTTTGTTAGAAAGTTACTCTTATTATGTGACCTAAATAATGCTAGTTTTCTCTGTTTTATGGTTGAAAGTAGTTGCCTCTCATATCGGCTATGTTGTTAAGTCATAGTATCTCGTATTTCGTTAGAAAGTTACTCTTATTATGTGACCTAAATAATGCTAGTTTTCTCTGTTTTATGGTTGAAAGTAGTTGCCTCTCATATCGGCTATGTTGATAAGTCATAGTATCTCGTATTTTGTTAGAAAGTTACTCTTATTATGTGACCTAAATAATGCTAGTTTTCTCTGTTTTATGGTTGAAAGTAGTTGCCTCTCATATCGGCTATGTTGATAAGTCATAGTATCTCGTATTTTGTTAGAAAGTTACTCTTATTATGTGACCTAAATAATGCTAGTTTTCTCTGTTTTATGGTTGAAAGTAGTTGCCTCTCATATCGGCTATGTTGTTAAGTCATAGTATCTCGTATTTCGTTAGAAAGTTACTCTTATTATGTGACCTAAATAATGCTAGTTTTCTCTGTTTTATGGTTGAAAGTAGTTGCCTCTCATATCGGCTATGTTGATAAGTCATAGTATCTCGTATTTTGTTAGAAAGTTACTCTTATTATGTGACCTAAATAATGCTAGTTTTCTCTGTTTTATGGTTGAAAGTAGTTGCCTCTCATATCGGCTATGTTGATAAGTCATAGTATCTCGTATTTTGTTAAAAAGTTACTCTTATAATGTGACCTAAATAATGCTAGTTTTCTCTGTTTTATGGTTGAAAGTAGTTGCCTCTCATATCGGCTATGTTGATAAGTCATAGTATCTCGTATTTTGTTAAAAAGTTACTCTTATAATGTGACCTAAATAATGCTAGTTTTCTCTGTTTTATGGTTGGAAGTAGTTGCCTCTCATATCGGCTATGTTGATAAGTCATAGTATCTCGTATTTTGTTAGAAAGTTACTCTTATTATGTGACCTAAATAATGCTAGTTTTCTCTGTTTTATGGTTGAAAGTAGTTGCCTCTCATATCGGCTATGTTGTTAAGTCATAGTATCTCGTATTTCGTTAGAATGTTACTCTTATTATGTGACCTAAATAATGCTAGTTTTCTCTGTTTTATGGTTGAAAGTAGTTGCCTCTCATATCGGCTATGTTGATAAGTCATAGTATCTCGTATTTTGTTAGAAAGTTACTCTTATTATGTGACCTAAATAATGCTAGTTTTCTCTGTTTTATGGTTGAAAGTAGTTGCCTCTCATATCGGCTATGTTGATAAGTCATAGTATCTCGTATTTTGTTAGAAATTTACTCTTATTATGTGACCTAAATAATGCTAGTTTTCTCTGTTTTATGGTTGAAAGTAGTTGCCTCTCATATCGGCTATGTTGATAAGTCATAGTATCTCGTATTTGGTTAGATAGTTACTCTAATTATGTGACCCAAATAATGCTAGAATTCTCTGTTTGATGGTTGAAAGTAGTTGCCTCTTATATCGGCTATGTTCAGGGCCGGACAAACGTGTTTTGTGCGCCAGCAGCAATATATTTGAAACCGCCCTCCCCCCAATTTACTTTGGAATTTTTAATGTTGAACAATTTTAAAATACTTATGTGAAATTACATCGAGTCTAAAATGACTAATCAGGGGGGCAAGTCTGGTTCAATCGGCGAAATCAAGACCCTCACGATTACCCATGTTATGGATATAATTATTATATTATGGAGTTCTATAATATCTTTAGATGTCATAGAACTCCATACGATAATTATATCCATGATATGGGTAACCACTAGGGTTTTGATTTCGCCGGTCGAACCAGACTTGCCCCCCAGTTTGTTAATATGTATTACCTAAACCTACCTATATTTAGTTGTTTATTATTACTTACTACTTTATTTATATGCATATTAAACAAATAGACAACAATTGGAGATTCGTATTACATATTTACAATGTGGTATTACATTATTCGAGACAATTTTGTTTTATTTGACAACACCAGATATAATACCCACATATATTAGTCTATACTAGACTGGTAAATTATATTGACACGTGTCGTGTTGACACTTGACACTAGACGGAAGAGAGAGAAAAAAACAATAATATATGAATGATTGAAAGAGATAGGTTAGGGTTTGTTCCAAAATCGTCCTTAACCAAAGATAGATTTTTTTTCAATATCTACCTAAAGTGTCGGCGACTAACACTAAGAAAATATGTTAGTATGTCGCGTAAGTTAGAAAGTGAAAAAAAAAAACTATTGAAATTATCATAGCATTTCAATGCAACGTTTTTTACCTTTTACAAAATGACCGTGTTAAAGGTTGATACCAAGTTCCGCATATTGTGAACGACTTATGTAAGTTCCATCAACAAGCAAAAAGAGTTCTTAGTATAATGTATCATTAAAGTTACTATGGTGTTTAGTATCTGGAAATTCCTTGAAAATTTCTGTTACCATCTCGTAAAGGGTTTATCGTGAGCCGCCCGGGCGGTTTTAGTTGTAGGGGCGCTGGCTTCATTATGTAGATAAATTAACACTAAAACAAGTAAATTATTACAATGATTATTTTTGTGTGAGGGCGTGTAGGTATATGGTTTATGTTTGCCACAATGGTTACGAATAACATGTTAATAGAAGCCGGGCAAAATATTTGTACTAAGAGGGATTTTTTACATACACACCATCACGTCGAGCCTCTTTCGGGGTACGCAAAGAGAACCGAGCGACATACCTACGGATTTTTGATTTATATAATTAACATTTTAGGATTTTAAGCGCCCTTTTTAAGACAACCGCCATGACTTCTTGTTCCTGGTTGTTCTATGATTTATCCGGCCCTGGCTATGTTGATCAGCCATAGTATCTCTTATTTTGTTAGGTAGTTACTCTAATTATGTGATCCAAATAATGCTAGTTTTCGCTGTTTAATGGTAGAATATAGTTCTATTTTTATATCGGCTATGTAATACTTCTGTTGTGTTGGTTACTCTGTCTATCCACGGAAAACGCAACATTGTTTTAAACATCCGCATTTCAAAATTCCCAAGTCGATTCAGTTTTTGTTTTTCAATTGTTAGGTATATTATTATTTTTTATTTCTTCTTCTTCTATAACTGTTGTATGTAGGCCTGCTCATACACTTCCACTCATTTCTGTTCTGTCCCCTCCGCATCCAGGTTTTACCACATGGCCACATGGACATGGACAATGTCGTCAGACCTTCTTTTAGAGGGTTTTCCAAAACTTTTATTATTGCAGAATACTGAGATTATGTGCCTATTTAATGTGGAACGGAATCTATCACATGGTTCATTGTCTGGTCATATTTCATTGCCACTTTAATCCATCAACACAATCGGCAAACTTAGCACGGAACCTAATTTCTTCGTTTCGCATTTTGCCGCGATGACTCACGTTAAGGATCTTACTTTCTACGTATCACTGAACGACTTTTCAATTTATGGATATTTTTTTTCAATTTAGTAGTGTTGAAACCTTCTTAAGGTAGAATAACGTTTAAATCGTTAAATATAGGCACTTACTTACAAAGCGAACGAGCATTAAAAATTATATAATCCCTAATTAACCCCTCGAACACGATATGCGATCTCAAGTGAAAGATGAATAGATCTCTATATTTACTTATAACATGAGTGTTAAATACCTCCCTATCATAAAATTCCAGAAAGATCGATGATCGCTGATTGGACGCTAGGAGAAGTATGTATCCATCTGACAGGGCGGTCTCTAAGCGCTGTGCCGCCACACTTTCATTTTAAGATGCTTATTATGATTCGTTCTAATTATTAACGTATTTTATTGATTTTTATTAAATAAAAATAACAAAATAATCCGATTCTATCTGTTCAAGTGAAGTGAAAGTGAACTAGTGTACCCCAATAATAATCACAATGCGATGGCATTATTAATGTCACATAGCGAGTCATAAACCATCGAGATTCGCCCCCAAGAATCGAGTTGGACGAGAATCTCGGGACTGTGTTGCTGATCTTTATGAAATTCCCGGTCGCGTTGGAACGATGCTAGCGCTAGGAGCGGGCCGAGTGCGCGCCGAAGCGGTGGGATTATCGTAATGATGTGAAGGAAGAGAGGGGGATGTAGAAGCTGGACCTAGCGGCGTGCGTATGAGAGTGGCAGGAGAAGAAGAACCATGAAGAAGAAGTGAAGCCGATAGAGAGATATGGGGTGTGGACAGAGCAAAATAAATCTATACCCCAGGAGGAACAAGAGTGGCTCTAAGAGTCATGGCAGTAAAAAATCTGGTAAGTCACAATTTTTAATTTTTTTTTACCTATTACAATATACTTATATTATATTAAAAAAAAAACTCAATCACAAAGTACAAGAAAAGATTAGTGATGTGCCGGATCGTTAAAAATGTATATCCGCGGTTACAAATCCGAATATTTGGTGTCAAGATTCGCGGATACCGATACGGAACTTAACAATCGGTGTCGGTGCGCGTGACCTTGAAACGATAGTGGTCATAAATAACACTACTATTTCAGGTGGTAAACAAATATGTGATGCTTTCATTAGCTATTTCAACTCAATATTTTTGAGGACAGGCAAGTCTTCCCTCAAGTTAATGTCCCTATACTTAAAAAAAGACCTTTTTCATCTCTCATCGATTGAATTGCGAGAGAATATCGTTCTTAAATACCACCTTTCCACTGACGTTAAAAAATCTCAAGGATCAGGTGGAATCCATCCATTATTTGTTCGGAACTGCGCGAAACAGTTGTGCACACCACTTAATATCCTTTTTCATCTTTCCTTTACTGAGAGCTCTTTTCCTACAATATGGAAAAAAACTTTGATTTCTCCTATTTACAAAAAATGGAGATAGACGAGACATGGTAAATTATAGACCAATTTCTAAATTGTCAGTTATTAGTAAAATTTTTGGAAAAAATTGTCTACGATCAAATTCTTGCCGTTGCCGCGTTGCCCGACAACATATTATCCAAAGTCAACATGGTTTCGTGAACATGAAATCTACTGAATCAAATCTTTGCGAGTTTACCGATCGTGTAGTGAATACAATGAATGAAAGATTTCAAACGGATGAAATTTATACAGATTTTTCAAAGGCTTTTGATAAAATAAGTCACAAAATTCTTCTCAGAAAGCTCGAAGAGATGGGTCTTCGTGGTGATCTTTTGCGTTGGTTAAAATCTTATGTAAGTAATCGATCCCAAGCTGTTACTCTGAGGGGCAATTGCTCAAACTATATGTCGATACCTTCAGGCGTTCCTCAGGGATCACACTTGGGTCCTTTACTATTTTTACTTTACATCAATGATATTGAGATGGTTATCGAAAATTTAACAATTATTTTATATGCTGACGACGCAAAGATTTTCAAACAGATAGAAACGAGTAATTATTGTGAACTACTACAAAGTGACATTACACGTCTAAGTAATTACTGCATTCAAAATCAATTATATCTTAATGTAGATACATGTTTAGTTATCACTTTCACCCGCAAAATTAAACCAATTCAATCTGATTACTTACTTAACCAATCGATAATAATTCGTCGAACAAACATAATTAAAGATTTAGGTTTGATGATAGATTTTAAATTATTATACCGTGAGCATGTTGAATGTATCACCAATCACTCAAAATGCTAGGGTTCTTAATCAGAGTGTGTAAACCATTTAAATCAATGTTAACCCTCAAAGTTACATCTGTCATATGTAAGAAGCCTGGTTGAATACGCTAGTACAGTTTGGAATCCACAATACTTAGTATACAAAAACGACAAAACCAAAACGACAGGATGGTAACAACAGACACAAACTCCGAAATTCGCTCTAAATTTGAATTAAAGGAAATTAAAATTACGGACATGGAAAAAACTATTTCATCACTGAAAACAAACATCAAAAACACTCAAAATACTACAGAAAGAACTATGTGAACCACTAACACACCTTATAAACCTATCAATAAAAAATGGAGAATTTCCTAACATACTTAAACAAGGAACAATATTGCCGATTCACAAAAATGGTAGTAAGGAAGAAATAAATAACTACAGACCAATAAGTTTACTAAATTCAATGTCAAAAATTTTGGAAAAGGTAATAAAGAAGCAACTGATGAACTATTTAAACACATATGACATCCTCTCTAAAAACCAATACGGTTTCAGAGAAAATAAAAGTACCTCAGATGCAATTTCGTATGTCACTGACCATATAAAAGAATTAATGGACAAAGGCAACAAGTGTCTTGCAGTTTTTATTGACCTTACCAAAGCTTTTGACACCATAAACCACAATTTGCTCTTCAAAAAGCTTGAAAACATTGGTGTCAAAGATACTTCCCTAAAAATACTCAAAGACTACATGACAGGCAGAAATCAGTGTGTAAAAGTGGGAAGTCACATAAGTGAAAACCTAACAATTAACTGTGGTGTGCCTCAGGGAAGTGTGTTAGGGCCTATACTGTTTCTTATATATATGAATGACCTGGGCAACCTACCCACAAAAGGACATGTCATCAGTTATGCTGATGACACAGTTTTCATCTATTACGAAAAAACTTGGAATAAACTATATAAAGTCGCTGAAACTGAATTAACCCATGTAAAAAATTGGCTTGACAGGAACTCTCTGGCACTAAATACAAATAAAACAAAATATATTGCATACAGCATAACCTCCCGAAATAAACCTAGTGACGAACATAAACTAAGAATTCATGATTACTGTACCGAAAACTTAAGTGAACAACCAACATGTAACTGCCCGATCATTGAACGAACAGAGAGCATGAAATATCTAGGAGTTATATTTGATGAAAACTTGAGATGGGGCTACCACATTGACTGCATGAAAACTAAAATGAACAGATTAATATACTTCTTTAAATCAATCAGAAATGTTATTGACCTAAAACATTTGAAAAATATATACTATGCTCTTTGTCATTCAATAATGGAATATGGAATTATTGGATGGGGAAGTGCAACGCCAACAATAATAAAGAAAATAGATATAGCACAAAAAGCTATCATAAAAGTTATACTTAAGGTACCTATTCGAACGAATACTGAAGAGATTTTCACTAAATTCAAAGTTCCAACAATTACAAAAATATATGCAAAAAATCTGCTATTATACAAGCTAAAAAGAGAAGACCAATATACTAGCTCACAACAATATAAACACACTAGGTTAAGTACAACAAATACCTTAAATATACCATACATTAAAACAACTTTTGGACAACGTAGCGTACGATACTTTTCAACAAAACTCTTCAATAGTTTACCAACAGATATTAAAAACATTAAAAATGCAAAAGAATTTAAAAAACTATCACTAAGATGGGTTTATGAAATAGATGAAAAAATCCTGAAGGAAATAATTCTACCAAATAAAATGTAAAAGGCACTATTACAATCAATTTTTTCAACAAATAATTTATTTTTACAATTTTTGTTGTGTGTTAATGACTCATAATGAAATATTTTGTTTGGAAAGAGAGAAAGAAGGATGCATACGCTTGAATGCGTAGCGTATGTACATATGTACATTTACTTCTATTATATGTAAACGTATATATAAATAAACAACGCGATAGACAACAATATAAAACTAGCTCACCTTAGCACAGGCTATGCCTAGTGAGGGGGCTAGTAACAAAGATACAAACAAAAAGGATAGCTTTAACTATGTAAGCAATGGTGAAATAATGAAATTATATTTATTGCAATGAAATAACTTATATTTACTTTGTATGTCTACTATGTATGAATAAGCTTATATTACCTTTAAATTATTTTGTATCTTATATCTACTCTATGTTTTTGGATAGAAATAAATAAAAAAAAAAAATCATCTTTATCAATTATAGACTAAAGTACTTATTCGATTCTTTGCAAATTTGATAAAGTAAAATAAACACGCCATACATAGCACATCGTACACAGCACACACACAGATACATTGTGATGAAACTTTCAGAATATAATCTCAGCATGATACTATAAGTTGATAATCTGCAAAAAAAAATGAAAAGTGAAAAACGCTTTGAAAGTTATAGTATCTGTTGACTTTATCTGTGGAATGATGACTTCTATTATTTGTTTCTGTGGTATCTATTATTTATTTATTTATTCATACAAACATTGATGAAACTTACAATAATAATTGAATCTGCAATGCCCCACTAGGCAAAAAACCTGTGCCGGGACCAATGCATCTCGAGACAGTGACACTGTATTACATGATGCCAACATTAATCGTATATAAAAAGTGATAATATCACAACAACTATAATGATGTCATTATGTCAGTTGACATTATGCATTCATAAAGAGGTTAATTTATAAAAATATCATTCAAAAATTCCCAATAAGAGGTCAGAGATCATTATTTACACCACTGCCTAAAATTGTTGTCTTTCGATGAAAGTATAACCCAAAAAGAGACATGTATGATAAATAATGATATTTGACATTTAAAACGCCCAATGCTGCGTTCAGATTGAAACGCCGCTCGAAAGCGTTCAGCATCGAGGGAGATCGCGATCCACTTCCACGCCGGCGACGCTATAGAGCCCATTGGCCCTGTTCGCCACCGGACGCAGCCGCAACATCGGACAAACACAAAATATCCACCATCCATCGGGTTCAACCATTGCCCCCGAGAATCCAACCTCAAACGGCGGGGCAACCGCTCAAGATCAGCAGCCGGGGCAAGCCCCTAGCACAACCGATCGAACGGAAGGGCTTGCCCCCGCACCCCTCGGTCCTCGTGTTGGCGTCCGAAAGCTTGGTGGGCTAACACCGGGGGGCATCCGACGCAATCATCACCTGTCAGATTTGACGTCTAGTTGTCAACACAGGATGTCTGACCCGACGTCTGCGCCGGCGGTGTGCCCGAACCACACAACAACATTCGCCACAGTTTGACGAGTAACTGCCGAGCGAGACTAGAGGCGTCCGTCCTGCTCTTCTCTAAGTACAGAATTGACGAGGGCACAACAGCGTCGGCCGCCCACCCCCGCCTTTACTGCCTAGGCCCTTAGAGCCGCAACCTAGGCCGTTCAGCAGGCTAAGTCTGTAAGTAGATCTCGACCGATAAATGTCGAGATAGTTTTGGTAGTCACGACATCGAGTCGAGAGACAAGGATCTAACGCCGCCATGTTGAATTAAATGTCATTTTTTACGCGAACAATGCCGAATTTCATATTTATTTTGAGAATAATTATATAAACGGGTTAAACGACGCCGTTTAAGAGATTCTTCAAACCCCTTAAATATTCCGCGTAATTCATTTATTGCTAATTACCGCGTAACAAAAGTTTTATATGGTTATATATTTATTGGAAATATGCGTCCGTACTTAGATTATAAATTATAACATTATAATTCGTAAATGTCCGTAAATGTTTTCTGTAGGTATAGATTTGAAATATTTTTTGATTTTGAGAAAGTATTCTTGTAAGCTATTTTATCACATATGTATTTTAACACTTAACAAAAGAAAATTCGGCGTAGTTTTTAATAAAAAAATAACACGCTGCTGTCATCACACTTGACAAATTGATCAAAATATAATTAAAAATAATTTTTAAAATTACTCTCAAAACATTCAATAAACACAAAAGAAACTTAATTTAATCGTATTATAACTTGCTTTCGTGCTTAAAAATATGACCATATTATATTTATTTAACAAATTTATGTAAAGAAATTTGACATTTATTCAAATCATGGGGAAAATATTGTGTATTGCCATAAATGATAATTCAAAAATGTACCGCAAGCCAGCCTAACGGCGACAAATACTAATAAGTGCATTTACGAACTCGACAGCGCTTAGTGACTACGAATTGTCGTCACGGGCGTAAACATGGCGAGAAGAGGGGCGATACGTTGTCGGATCTCGACTTTTTTACTGACTTGGCCTGCAGTAAGATTGGTGTGAAAAACGCCATAATCTGCAACTTCAGGTATACATCCGACGCCCGACGTCGAGCGTTGAATCTGAACACAGCCCTGATGACACTGCGTGATTTTTAAGCACTGGCAGTTAGTTCTGGTCCATTTTTTTACTGTTTCAAAGGTGAATAAAACCACTGCTGGTTCATTCACGTGTTTTGTGGTTAGTAAGTCATATGTATCAGTGTACCTATATCGGATTTCAGGACATCCTCATCTTTATAAAAGTAATCTAAACTTACGTTTTTTCGGGTCAGTTTTTAACAATATCGTGTAGGAATCTACTTTATCATTAAAATCGTTAAATTTCACAACGAGTTCTCTTCTTTTTCTTTCAATAGATTTGCGATCTGTTTTACAGAAGTCAGTCTTGGACCTGGCCTGAGGGTGTCCAAGTTTCCCACGCTGTGTCAATGCAAGAAAATAATCTATTTATTTATATTTCTGTGCATAATATAAACAAAAAATATTGTACACTGGCGGGCTTATTGCCACTAGGCAATTTCTTCCAACCAACCAGATTACTAAATTATGACAAAATTGTGTATGTATATTATCAACAAAAAAAAATTAAGCAATAAATAATCAAAGAAAATATATTATTACACCAAGATAAAAATATGAAAATACTTCATAGCAAAAAAAGGGTTTGGAAAGGACAAGGAGAGGATATCTGGATCAGGTTTTTAGGGATAAATATTCCTTTTTTAATCATCCTAAAGTTGGAATGTTTCATGTTGGAGTGGAAATCCATAACTAACATGTACTGTGTTAAATATTAATGTAACACGCACCTAAATAACAAGTTGCCACATTCTGGATGATATTTATAGTCTCATAGATCAAGACCGAAAACATAATTAAAAACTTTTTCTCCACCGGAAATCGAACCCGGGACGTCTGGCTCAGGATTCAGATGTCTGAACAACTGAGCCACGGAGGCCGAGTGTTAACTAAATAAATAAAAACATGAGGTTCGTTCTCTCTGTATACACCAAAGTAAGTACAAATATTCGATTCATACAGTTTAGAAACTTTGATGTATGCAGTTCCAAAATAGGGTGACAGTAATGAAATATCTGTTTAGTGAAACAACATGTTGTGACCGCAGTGATATCCAATAATAATAATAATAATAATAGGAAGGTATTTGATTACGAACAATTGTGTCTCAATCGAATAACACCAGGAAATCAGAAATTGTGGTCATAGTACCTACACAGTGCCGGTATTACTATGCGTCTTTATACTGCAGACGCACCAGGCGATTATATACTACATCTTTCTTCTTCGTTTAACCTGTATAATCGTCGAGTTATACAATAGTGCTGCCTCATTCGCTAAAATCATATCGTAATAATGTGTGTCTATGAAAAAATAATCTTTTTTGCGTTTCAATAAGATATTCCTTGAAATATGTTAGGTAATATATTCTATGAAATTACGAACTAAAAAAAAAATATTTTATCCTTAAATAAAAAGTAGAGAATGAATGACTCGAGTAAGTCGACGAGTATATGGCTCCACAGCCCATTGCGGGCCTTGGCGTCTTCCAGAATTCCTCGCCATCTCCCTCTATCCTGACATGCTCCCCTCCAGTCCCTTACACCAACAACCTCCACATCCCGCTGCACGCCATCCAGCCATCGGAGCTTGGGTTTACCAACGCCTCGTCTACCTTGCGGTTTTGTGTGCAGGATCCTTTTTGACACTCTTTTATTACAAGCAAGAACAAATTCATATTTTTTCAAGTGTTGATGCCTGGTTTGAAAATAGCACGTGTCATTTGAATGAAATTAAAAAAAGTGCACTAAATGGGCGTTGTAAATCATAACTACGGCCCTGACCATCATAGTTTTGAATTACCAATTGATCTGTATGCCTCACATGAGGAAATGTATTTCCTATAATAATATATGTTAACAAATATGTACTAACATGTCGTGTCCCTTATGAGGTAGGTAGAGAGGTCTGAACGTCAACAGTTCCACCTAAAGTTCTTTGTCCATTGAAAATTCACGTATCGAATTTGGATCCCAATAAAAATGACCTTTTGGAAAGTAAAAAAGGTTTTCGCATGGCTAAAACATTGCAGTGTCATACCAACACAAGGACATTTTACGATGAAACTCATAGTATGTATGCACGTTCTACGTATTCTATTATGCTATGATTTATGCATAGAGAACGGACTGAGGATTAAATTTATTTAATCATAGGCCCGATATTATAGTTGGCCCTCAACTCGTTGAGTTTGTTTAACTCAAGATTAATGTTAAGGGGAGATTGAATCCATTTCCGTATTACAGTGCAATATGACATGTCAGTTACTAAATCTTCAATTATAGACATATTTTACTTTTTCTGTGGTAATTATGTGTCAAATTTTAAATAACCTCAAATAATACGAACTACAAAACGGGACGCTACCACTTGAAATACTATTGTTTAATTATCCATCATGGTAAATTTAATTATTTTTACCAAAATAATGCTTTTAAATGCCCATGTTCGTTTCAATATGGCTGTCAGTTTGTTTTGTTGTGTGGCGCCACCGTCGATACAACTAACGCCTCTAGTAATAGAACACTGAAACTACACTCGTTGCCTAGCAACGAGTCGAGAAATGACAGTTGACTCACCGTTAAGTACTCAATCCGGCAGAAACGTTGAGTTAAATATTTGTCGTTTTAGTGACGTATTTGATGGAAGATTAGGCCTAAACGGACACTGTGATACACTAAATTTTTGTAAAACTTGCGTAGCTCTTAAACTGAGATTGTAATACCGGCCCAAAGAGAACAGCCTGTAACAAGCGATTTACGAGTAAGGATATTTTATATAAGACTGCACTTTGAATGCATCAATCTATTATTGACCTAACACATGCTTATATTTACTGCTGTAAGATCAGGTCAATGGATAATTAGGTCATGTTGAAGGGTTGGTTAATATTTGCTGGTGACATTTTAAATTTAACGATTCACGTCTAATTTTATAATATTTTCGTGGTTAAATTTGTCTAAGGTACCAGAGTTGAATAAAAACGCTACTACTTCTTCTTCTTCAGACTGTTTTTTTCCATTATTGAACATAGGCCTCCCCCTTGATCCCATATTGCCAGATGCCAGGATTCACGATGAACCAAAATGATCGTAGAATGGCGACCGAGAACAAGCCGAAGAGGTGTCGTCAGACCCCAGGCTAGGTAGTCTGATGACATCAAGAATGCGCCGGAGGGAAATGTATGCAGTGTGCCCAAGACAGGGAGTTGTGGAGAAACGCTACTTACACAAGATGAACATTTATTGGTATCAAGTAAACACGATTTGTTTTAATTATATAACTATTTATAAGATGACACGATTGTTGTAAGTATGTACTTAATGCGACGGCAAAGAATGAAGTGTTGGTACTGGAGATCGCACAGCTAGCGACGTTTCAATTTAGCGCTCTCGCCTTTATACTTGGCCGAGTCGTCTTCGTAAAACATCGTTGCTCGGAAGAAAGAGATAGCAAGATGTATCTCGCTACAATACGTTACATAACACGAGGACGTGAAGGATATGAATGGGAATCAAGAAAAAATTAGATATTTTTTTTTATAAATATGTTTTTTAAACAAATAATTATGCGATAGCATTGTCACCTCATATGGACCGTACGGTTGCATTCATTGTTTACGAACCTCAAACTTTTTCTTAATAGATGGCGTTAGAAAAAATTCTTCGTCACTTCCATATATTATGATGATGGTGTACTCAAATCATTTTCAAGCAATCATATTTTTCATATTATTCCATGAAGAGAACATTGATCAAGTGAATGAGATAATAGGATATGGTAAGGAAACTGGGAAATGAACTGGAAGGATGAAATAGGATAATTTCACTAACCGATGCTTGTAGTCGCATTAAGAATATGCTTTAGTCCTTGTAGAGACAGATTAAATAGATCGGGTTGAGGGTTAAGATTATTGTACCTAGTTTATACAGCAGCGTTTAATAAAACTTTTTTGGTCGTAATCTGTTCTTGACAAAGGTGTGTAAAATATATCTGTTGTGCCTTGATGTTTTAGACAGGTAGTTAAAAGGCATAATTATTTCAACAAGATAAGGACTATCGACCAAATCATTTAATATTTTGAAATGAAAGAGGATGTCTGTGATTTTTCGTCGTTGGAATTAACTAATGCTCCCCTAATCATAAGAGTTATTGTATATTTGATTATGGAAGTTAAGCGATTTGACAAGCTTCTTTTGGATTTTTTCGAGGCGAACTCTAGGTGGCTTCTAACAAAGGCATTATAAAGAAGAACAAGAGAACTTGTGCGTTTAAATGATTTCTTGTATCTAAGTATAAAGCCCAAATTCCTAAAGCTTTCGATCACAATGCTATCAATGTGTGGAATAAATGAGATTTGATTATCAAAGATAACATCCGGGTCCTCTGTTTGAAGTTTCTTGATAAGGAAATATTATTGATTGTATAGCTGTAGACAATCAGGGGGGAAAGTCTGGTCCGACCGGCGAAATCAAAACCCCAGTGATTACCCATATCATGGATATAATTATAATATGGAGTTCTATGACATCTAAATATATTATAGAACTCCATATACTTAATAATTATATCCATGATATGGGTAATCGTGAGGGTTTTGATATTGTGATGATATTGTTTAAAAAAAAATGCTGTCATCGGCAAATAAAATGACTTCCGAGTCGGAGATACATTTTGTTGTATCATCTATATAAATTAAGAAAAGCAAATGACCTAGGTGAGAACCCTGAGGTACACCAGAAGGAATAGGCTGGAAACATGATTGATAACCCCTAACCGCTATTACTTGAGATCTATTTGTGTTATATAATGATTTTATCCATCTATATAACATTCGAAATTTGAATTAAAACATTTAACATTCAACCTTTATAGAACATTAAAAAATTGGATTGATATGGAACTCAATAGAAAGGCATTTATACTAAATATTATAAATACCTTATATGCGTTATATCTACTAAACGTCCTATGATCCTGTTTGTATACAATGTAAGTAATTAATAAAAATATTTCTGATGCTGGGATATATATATAGGGTTAATCCATCATAGATCACAGGACAAAATTATTAACGCGTTGTTGAATGCGCGCTAATTAGCGACGTACATATTTGGCCCAGCCGGCCGTGCTAACCCCTTCCCGCTTGTTGGGTGGGAACCCGACGTTTTAAATAATAATAATGAACACTTATTTGCACCCTGCGCAAGTAGCGAGTTTATTTGTTCCAACTAGTCAGCGTTGCCAGCCCAGATAATGTTTTATGTAGATACCTACTAGTTGCATGTAACACATGAGATCCAACTGTTGATAGAGATAGTATGTATAGTTTAAGAATACGTACCAAACTCCAAAATCCAAATTATTGAATATTTTAAGATATTTTGTTTTCTATATAACACATGTAGGTATGTATGTCAAGATAGGATTGTATAGAGGTCAGTCTTTTTTCCTACCCAGAATATGAAAACAGCATGATGGTATGTACCTCTACAATGTTAATATTTTTTATAGAAAATTAAATAATCTAGTTGGCGTGTTTCGGATTTTACGATATTATTACCTATTATTGTGCTTGTGCTTGTTTATGTAGGTACCTATTATTGTGCTTGTGCTTGTTTTGTGTAGGTACCTATTATTGTGCTTGTGCTTGTTTCTGTAGGTACCTATCATTGTGTTTGTGCTTGTTTTGTGTAGGTACCTATTATTGTGCTTGTGCTTGTTTTGTGTAGGTACCTATTATTGTGCTTGTGCTGGTTTTATGTAGGTACCAAATATTGTGCTTGCACTTGTTTCTGTAGGTACCTATCATTGTGTTTGTGCTTGTTTTGTGTAGGTACTTATTATTGTGCTTGTGCTTGTTTTGTGTAGGTACCTATTATTGTGCTTGTGCTGGTTTTATGTAGGTACCAATTATTGTGCTTGCACTTGTTTCTGTAGGTACCTATCATTGTGTTTGTGCTTGTTTTGTGTAGGTACCTATTATTGTGCTTGTGCTTGTTTTGTGTAGGTACCTATTATTGTGCTTGTGCTGGTTTTATGTAGGTACCAAATATTGTGCTTGCACTTGTTTCTGTAGGTACCTATCATTGTGTTTGTGCTTGTTTTGTGTAGGTACTTATTATTGTGCTTGTGATTTTTTGTGTAGGTACCTATTATTGTGCTTGTGCTTGTTTTATGTAGGTACCAATCATTGTGCTTGCGCTTGTTTCTGTAGGTACCTATCATTGTGTTTGTGCTTGTTTTATGTAGGTTCCAATTATTGTGCTTGTGCTTGTTTTATGTAGGTACCAATTATTGTGCTTGCGCTTGTTTTATGTAGGTACCAATTATTGTGCTTGCGCTTGTTTCTGTAGGTACCAATTATTGTGTTTGTGCTTGTTTTGTGTAGGTACTTATTATTGTGCTTGTGCTTGTTTTGTGTAGGTACCTATTATTGTGCTTGTGCTTGTTTTATGTAGGTACCTATTATTATTTATAGAGATGATGTTGTATATAACTAGTTGCATGTAACACATGTGATCTAACTGTCGATAGCGATAGTATGTATAGTTGAAGAATAAGAATTATAACTGTTGCGTGCAATATATTTAAATAATATCAAATTACATAGATTTATGCAAGATCGATTAAAACCTATATCCGTCTCCTTCACTCCTATATATTTCCGTATCCTACCATATTCATAGATCAGATCATTATCGAACGTGTCGCTGTCAACATCGATTGCGAAATCGGAGTATTAAAAATCAATAACATATCATCTGTCGATCGACATAATAAAATTAATTCTATATTGCTAAATAATCAATAATCGTGAAATCATAAATCATAGTGTTTTATGAACATTCATCATACAGTGTAAAGTGCAAGTGAATTAAAGGGATTAATTACAATCTGTAAGTACAACACATTCTCATTTGAACTTTGTAGCAAATATTAAAAGACTCAATTTTTAAAAACTACAAAACATTTTTGGTCCTTCGAGCCGGATAAACCATCGAATCATTAATCCCTTTACCCTTTATCAATCCTTCAAATCAGTCTTGCATAAAATCATTTCAATAGTAACAAATTATTTTTCAAATTATTTTTTTGTCACGTTATATTGTCGCGACGACAATAATCTTATACATAGAATCACATCGGCAACCGGCAACGTTGCTTTGCGGCGTTGCAACCTGCTTCGCATTTGTCAAACGCGTTAAGCAGTAACCTGTAATATCATTGTTTATTTTCATCATCGCCATTTTGATTCAATTGTCAATCAAGTAGGTAAATTGTATTTTATCAAGTATGTCGGCCGAAATCAGGTACCGTTTGGCCCAACTTTCATTAAAAAATTTGCTATCGGCTGCTAAAAAAGCACAAGAAGATCATTCCTTTGAAGATTCATTTAAAACACAATACGAAGACGTCGACAAATTTAGAACGGACTTTATTGAAAGTCATATATCTATCGAAGCGGCAAAGCGTGCCGGTTTTAATAATGAAAATCACCAGGATAATTACGATTTATTCATGAATGAATTTTATCAAGTAAAAGGTATTTACAAATCGCTTCATTCTAACACCAAATCATCATCTTCAAATATATCTGATCATAGTGTCAAAAACATTTCATTGCCACATATAAACTTGCCTCGTTTTAACGGCCAAATGACAAAATGGATAAACTTTATATCGATATATACTAGCATTGTGCACACAAATGACGCAATAAGTGATACTCAAAAATTTCATTATTTATTAAGTTGCCTGGAAGGCACTGCCCTTGAGACAATACGTCACTTACCCATCACAGGCGATAATTATTCAATAGCATTAAAATGATTGGAAAAGCGTTTTGAAAACAAACGTTTAATTGCCAACATTCACATAGATAATATTTTAGAATTGCCCAATTTATCTTCTAAAAATGACATGTCATTAAGGAGCTTTCTAAACATCATCATAGAAAACTTAGAAGCCTTAAAAGCCCTTAAATATCCTGTTTCTGAGTGGTCATTTTTATTATTGAACATTATATCAAAAAAATTAACTTCATCCATCATGTCATCTTTTGAAATGTCTCATAAACTTAAAATACCTACATGCAGTGATTTATTGGAATATCTCGAACATCATTGTGATGCTTTGGAAATGAGTTCCTCATCTTTCAAGCATGATCATTGCCAAAATAACTCATCTTTTCGCCCAACCAACGTAAACAAAGGCAAAGATAATAAATCTTTTAGAAATTCGTTTTCTACAAATATATCGAAATCTTGTCCATGCTGTAAGGAAAATCATCACCTGTTTGCATGCAGTCAATTTCATGCTGTCATTAGAAAACAGAAAATCCTTTGTTATCAAAAACAAATTATGTTTTAACTGTTTTGGACCCACACATTCATCTAAAGATTGTTATAGTAAATCGTGTTGTAAAACTTGTGCAAAACGACACCACACACTGTTACATATCCCCACAACCGATATCAATAATCCCTCTTCTTCAAAAAATCTCGTTAAAGCTACATCTGTCTCTGAGCTAAATTCATTAAATTCCATTATGACAAACAATAACTATTGTAATTCGGGCGTATTATTGGCAACTGCACTTGTAAATATTTGTGATGAAAACGGAGATTATCACGAAGCACGAGCTCTCATAGATAATGGATCTCAATGCTCTTTAATAACAGAATCTTGTGTATAAAGGCTACGCTTAAAAAGGTTTCGTAATCAAATGTCTATATCTGGCGTAGGTGAAAATCCTGTCCAATCAACAAATGGCACTGTTAAGTGTATTATTAAATCACGATCATCTCCGTCACCCACTTTAAAATTTAATGCCTTTATTCTAAAAAAAATCACCAACAATATACCATCTTGTAAAATCTCACCCGATATCATCGATAAATTTTCTCACCTAAAATTGGCAGATTCTACATGTTTTAAGCCCAATCAAGTTGACATTTTATTAGGAGCTGACGTCTATCAAGACATTATCCTAGACGACAAGTTTGTCAAAATATCTCGTGATTTACCAACTGCATATCCAACCATATTTGGGTGGATACTCATTGGACGAGTCGCTACATACAAATCCCATGAAAAAATAATTCATTCTCACTCCGCCACCTTAGATAATATTATGCAAAAGTTCTGGGAAATAGAAGACATTCCTCAAGAAATCATAAAAAAACCAAACGACATTTTATGTGAAAAAATCTTTATGACAACGCACAAGCGCGATGAATCATCGGGAAGGTACATAGTAAATCTTCCATTTAAACATCATCCTTCGAAATTAGGCGAATCATATGAAAATGCTCTCAAACAATTTTACTCTTTAGAAAGAAAACTTTCTCGTGATCCCGATTTAAAATCTGCATATGTTGCATTTCTCGAAGAATACTTAGATCTTGGGCATATGGAATCAATCCATCAATCTAAATCCGTAGATAGTTTGCGATACTACATCCCACATCATGGTGTACTCAAAGAATCCACCACCACTAAGTTGCGCGTTGTATACAACGCATCAATGCCTACTTCCTCTGGCATATCATTGAATGATATCTTGCTATCTGGACCTAAACTGCAAAGTAACATAGTAGATGTACTTTTGCGATTCAGAATCCATAAAATCGTTTTTATCGCTGATATAAAACAAATGTATCGTCAAGTATTATTAAATAAAGATGATAGAAAATATCAATGTATTTTATGGCGGGACTCTCCTGAAAAACCGCTTCAACACTTTCAATTAAATACCATCACCTATGGAGTTAGTTCATCTGCTTATTTAGCAATTCGATGTTTACATGAACTGGCTAATCAATACAAATCTGAATACCCCCAAGCCTCTAGAATAATTACTGAAGACATATTCGTTGACGACATTGTTACTGGTGTCTCATCGCTTCAGGAAGCTCTCGAGTTACGTCGTGAGCTTATTGACATGTTAGGTAGTGCTTGTTTTGAGCTCCATAAGTGGAGTAGCAACTCATCTGAATTTTTAAGTGACTTACCTAAACATTTTTGTGAAATACCTATAACTTTTGAATCAAAGATCGACAATTATATAAGGGTTTTAGGTATAAGATGGAACGCATCTTGTGATTCATTTAATTTTCATGCCGAAATTTTCAATTTTGCCAATACCAAACGTGGCTTATTATCTAATATAGCAAGAATTTATGATCCATGCGGTATGTTAACTCCAGTTACATTTTTTGCTAAACTTTTAATGCAAGAAATTTGGTTATTATCATTAGGGTGGGACGACATCTTGCCAAATGAAATTATGAAAAAATGGCAAGAATATGTATCCAAATTTCATCTGTTAGGTAATATCTCTATACCACGTCATATACTACCCAACGAAGTTAAAGATATTCAGTTGCATGGTTTTAGCGATGCCTCTGAAAAGGGGTATGCTGCAGTTGTTTATCTTCGAGTTCTTCAATCTAACGGTGATATATCTCTTCACCTGCTTTTATCCAAATCTCGAGTTTCACCCATCAAACAAAAGCTCACAATCCCTCGTTTGGAACTTTGTGGCTCGGTTCTGTTGGCTCAATTAATATCTCATTGTAAATCTTTGTTATCGTGTATAAAAATAAATTCTATCACCGCATGGTGTGATTCTAATGTCGTTTTATCTTGGTTAAAAACGCCTCCTCACAATTTGAAAATCTATGAAGGAAACAGAGTTTCCAATATTCATCAATTAATCGATCCCAAATCATGGCGCTACGTGCCATCTAAACTCAATCCGGCCGATTGCGCATCAAGAGGTATAATGCCTGACCAATTAGAACATCATTTACTATGGTGGGGTCCACCATGGCTATCTAAATCATCTGATCTATGGCCCAAGTCAAATCAAAATATATCAAACATAAATATACAGTCCACTTCATTAGTCCTTGAATCTCCTCCCTTGCCCCTTGAGTGCGCATTAATAACGTATGAACCAATATATGATCTTCTACAAAAATTTAGTTCCTTGGGGAAGTTACTGAGAATAGTTTCGCTGTGCAGACGTTTTTTGGTAAACCTTAAAGGCAAAAAACGGATTACAGGTCCAGTGACTCTATCTGAATGGAAAGATTCACTATTACTTATAGTAAAATTGATACAGCAAAAGGAATTTCTAACTGACATACAACGCATAAAAGAAAATAAACTATGTTCTAATCGACTTCGTCGTTTAAAGCCGTTTTTAGACTCAAGTGGCCTGCTACGAGTTGGCGGTCGACTTGCAAATAGTAATCTTTCATATCAACGAAAACATCCTCTTCTGCTTCCTAAATCTCATGAATTGACTAAATTGCTTATTGACTATTATCATATAATATACTTGCATGCCGGTCCAAATCTACTTACATCACTTATGCAAAATCATTTTTGGATTTTATCTTCCAGAGATATCATACGTCAACGAATTTTCAAATGTATTCAATGTTTTCGTCTTAAACCGCGATCTATCGAGCCTATAATGGCACCCCTACCTCTGGAACGGGTTCGCCCATCCAGAGCTTTTCTAAAAGTAGGAATTGACATGGCTGGACCATTTACTATAAAGGTCAGTAATCTTCGAAACGCGAAAAAACTAAAGGCTTATCTTTGCGTTTTTGTTTGTTTTTCCACCAAAGCCATACATTTGGAAACAGTTTCAGATCTATCATGTGAAGCCTTCCTGAGTGCATTCGATCGATTCACGTCACGACGAGGTCTATCATCCGATGTATATTCCGATTGCGGAACAAACTTTGTCGGATCTCGTAATCATTTATTAGAAGTTGACAAGTTCTATGCCAACGATGAAAATCATAAAAAAATATCATATCATCTGTCCAAGCGACAAATCAATTGGCATCTTAATCCTCCTTCCTCTCCTCACATGGGTGGTTTGTGGGAAGCTGCAGTGAAATCTGCAAAAAATCATCTTAAACGTGTCATAGGTGATCAAATCCTAACATTTGAAGAGCTCAGTACATTGTTCACTCGTATTGAAGCTGTTCTTAATTCTAGACCACTATGTCCCCTGCCAAATATATCTTGATTGACAATTCATCAAAGTTGCGTGTATTAATCATAAATCAAAAGGCCTCACCAGGCGAAACGGTCGTTCTGGAGAGTAAAAATAAATGTAGAAAGAAAAACAAGTGTTTAATTTATTTTAAAAATTGTTATAGATTATAATTTACATAAACGTATAAATAATTTAGTAATTAATATTATATTTTAATGTTGTGTGTCTTCGTTAAAATATAGGTACCATGTAAGTAATTTATTGATCTTTTATTATTTAATACACCCTTCAGCAACCTTCTTGTTTTATGTAATATCGGAGTTATTTTAGATATTGTGTGAAAACCTTCAGTTTCACATAATAAGAGGAACAGGTTTGGCCATGCAGGATATCTGGGCTCACGATATAGTCTCTCGGTTGGCCGGTTCGATTCCCGTCAATCGAGAGGTTTTCATCTAGATCCAGACTCCATATAATCTTATCTACCTAATTAGAATAAGGGTGTAGGTAACTGGCCAGATTGACCCCCCTCAATTGTTTATATTTTTTATAGAAAATTAAATTATCTAGTTGGTGTTTCGGATTTTTTCGATATTTTTAAAAACTTTGGAAATATAGGCAGTTAAACTCATAAATTTATCATAAAAAAAAAATTTCTTAATAAAAAATGTTTGAGAAACCCTGGAATTTTTCTGAAAAAACCAATTTGAGATTTTGTATTTGTCTATGTTTTTACCAATTTTCAGTGTTCTAGCTTTTATGGTTTATGAGATGTATGGATAAATAAACCAAAAATTCAAAAGTTGATAACCCCTGACTGAAACAAAAATTCAAAATTCTGAGTATAAACGCTTTGTAGGCCTATAACTGTTTATATATTCTGAAATTTTAGGCTCTGTAAATTGAGCGGATCAAAAGTTATAAGGGACGGACGGACACACAGACACACAAAACTCACATAAAATGTTCTACTCCGAATTCTGAGTAAATCCGTATATGGAACATATATGCTGCGAAGCCTCTAAATTGACTTCAAAGTTGGAAAAGCCGTGAAAAAAGTAGACCCTGCATAGAATTCCTTCATACACGCGTTTTGGATTTTAACTGTCTCTTCCTTCAAAAGAATTTCATTCTCTTGAACGAATCGACAGTTGGATTATATACTCTCTGTGTAAATGTTTTTTTAACCGTTAGTAAATAAATAAATAAACATATTTCAACTTCGTCTCTATTGAGATATTAAATTTGTCAGAAAAAAACTGAAAGTATTGCTTATTAAATCACCTGTTTTCATATACATATATATACATACGTAATATTATACCTACTTCCCTATAGTCTATTCTTAGTGTTTGTTTATTTTCCATCTGAAGTACTAGGTACTCCCTTCTCCTAACTGGTGACCCCAGAGGGGTTGTCTGCTTTCATTGGAGAAATATATTATAAGCCTACTATACCCCCTCTCTCTTTCTTTTGTCCTTTTCATTCCTCAACCCCGTTCGTCTAACCAAGCGATCCGACCCTCGCTAAAGAGGGAAACTCAATACCTACCAACTTGCCGCCTAAACAGTAGCGATGAGCAAAAGCCTTGACCAAGACTAAGACCATTTCTTGCACGACAAAGATACTCGCGGTCTCGCAAAATATTATTAACTTATTTATTTTTGTAACAATGGTGCCTACACTTTGTCTAAAACCATTTTAACTTATTCGTACAAGTATACCATAATTAGTTTTGCAGATGACACCATTCTTTTATTCAGTGACAGATCATGGCACCACACATACAAAAAAGCAGAAAATGGGATGGCGCTGGTCCAAAAGTGGTTAAATAATAACATGCTTACGTTGAACTATGATAAAACAGTCTTCATCACCTTCACAAAAACCATCCAAGGACAACCAAGTGAAAATACACCACTTAAAATACACAATTGTAGTATCCTTACCGCGGATTGTTCTTGTATCTCAATTAAAAAAAAACAATTCACAAAATACCTAGGTGTACAAATTGACCAATGCTTAAAATGGAACCATCACATCTCACTCATTGCTTCCAAACTTAAAAAAATTAATTTCATATTCCGTACTGTAAGGAACTTCCTACCTTTACCCGTCATTAAAATAATGTATTTCTCTTTGTTTCAATCCATATTAGAATATGCAATTATATCATGGGGAGGCGCTTACCATGTTACAATAGACCCTTTGATAAAACTACAAAAATCCGTTTTAAAGATAATCTAAAAAGTACCAATCCGCACTCCATCCGACGCATTATTTAATGACTTTAATATACTAAACATATCACAATTACATATATGCAAAGAACGCTTGTACATACATATATAAAAACATAGACAAACTTGACTCTACGCAAACATCTAGACCAACTAGACAGACCGAACAGGCTAAACTCCTAATACCTAGACTCAAGACAACTTTTGGACAAAGAAATTTCCTGTATTTTGGAGTCAAATTATACAACGAACTACCTTTAACACTTAGACAAAACAGTAACCTGAAAATATTTAAGCGAGACATTAAAATTTGGATTAAAAAAAAGGGCAGAGACTATATTAAAAATAAATTAATCACCTGAACTCATAAAATACTCCCATAGTTACTAACCAAAACTGAAAACTAATAAGACATCTATACACTGTCTCAGAACAGGTTTTACCTAGTGAGGCAGTTTATGACAATAGTAAAATATCTGGTAACTAGTATGTAACCTAAGTTAAATATATTATATTGTATTAAAAAAAAATTCTTTGTTACTAGATTTAAGGAAAATTGTATTTTATATAATAATAAATAAATAAAATAAAAAAGTATACATAGTCGAAAGTTTACCAAGGCTGGTTTGTTTCAACAAAAATATCAGTAATAGTATTTAATGTGTTTTATATCACTTGGAGTTGGTTAATGGTGAAATAAAACTGAGAAAAGTTGCTCTAAAAGATAAATAACATAGTTGATTAACTATAATACTATTTTATATCATCATCATCATACATAACCACTAAAAAAATTATATACATAACAATAAATAATTAATACAGCAGCCCGACTGTGGAACGATCTTCCGGATTCTGTGTTTCCATCTTCGTACAACCCGGGTCTTTTTAAAATACGAATTAATAAACTCTTTTCTAGATTGCAAACCCCTCCCAACGCTACGTAGTGCGCTTCTTCGGAAGAGTAAAATGGACCCAAATCCTAATAGCTGGCGTCCCCTACGTGAACATTTAAAAAAAATAAAAATAAATAAAAAGCATACCTAAAAGAGAAACAATATTTTACGTTAATGTTTCACCATTAATATATTTATTTATTTATTTACCTTTTATCACACCATATTTATAATGACAATAATAAGTAGATAACTGCTGTCCAACTAGGATATCCTGTGTTCTAGGGCTAGCAGTTTACAATTATTATTGACAATTATATGCAATTATGAACCTGGTGATTGTTCCCGTTCCACACTAAATATGTACACAATCTCAACTTTCTTCTGTACTCACAATCATTACCTCAACAAACATATGGGCTCACACAAAACAGATCAACCAGGTCCCAATGTCCGCCATAATACCTGTCATAAATACAATCTCTGACACGATTTTTAATTCAGAGCCATAGAAAGAGACTAGTTAACTATGTTGGTGTAGTTAATATGAATCACATGGTACCCAAATAAAATGAAATATGTGTTATGTGTTACTCAAAGAGTATCGCAAACACAATACGGCATAGTTACAAATGTTGTTAATAATTTTAATTTTGAATTATTAAAGTAGTTATTGTTGAATACTAAATCTCAACAGTAAGTATATATTTTTACAATATAAAATTTACATTATTTATTTACATAACCGTGTCTATGTTATTCTTTTATTCTATTACAATTGATTTAAAAAAATAAATTAAATATAAAATTGCGTCGTTCAACGGCATTAGATTTCAATATAACAAAAGTATTGAAAAATTTTGTGAAATCAAAGTTTTTTTTAACTATACTTATACTTTAATCTTTGTGCGAGAAACACAGCCTAAATACTGGTTCTAAGTCTTCACAAGACCACGCCTTGAAAGACCAAAAGCCTTGAAGAGTATTATTGAAAGAGTATTATTATGTACAACCCTGTTCCTAATTGCCTATTATAAAACACGCCATACATAGCACACACAGATACATTATGATGAAACTTTCAGAATACAATCTCAGCATGATACTAGTAGATAATCCGCAATAAAAAAATCTTAAAAATTGCGAATTCATAACTCTTCACTGTATCCCCATGGGTTAGTGAGGAGTAGGTAATACATTTTTGCAAAAGTTGCAAGACCTAGACGAATACCAAGAATCATGGTCTTGAATTTGATCATCTCTACTTAACAGAACAGTCCATATAATAAGCCGATGCAACGAAATATACAGAGGCTTGTCATACACTCTAATTCACATAAATTAGTAAGTAAAGATATTTGAGAAACACAATGAATTGTGTATCAAAATTCGTACTTGTTTGGGCGTAGGTTGCGGCTCTAAGGGCCTAGGCAGTAAAGGCGGGGGTGGGCGGCCGACGCTGTTGTGCCCTCGTCAATTCTGTACTTAGAGAAGAGCAGGACGGACGCCTCTAGTCTCGCTCGGCAGTGACTCGTCAACTGTGGCGAATGTTGTTTGGTCCGGGCACACCGCCGGCGCAGACGACGGGTCAGACATTCTGTGTTGACATCTGTGACGTCAAATCTGACAGGTGATGATTGCGTCGGATGCCCCCGGTGTTAGCCCGCCAAGCTTTCGGACGCCAACACGAGGACCGAGGGGTGCGGGGGCAAGCCCTTCCGTTCGATCGGTTGTGCTAGGGGCTTGCCCCGGCTGCCGATCTTGAGTGGTTGCCCCGCCGTTTGAGGTTGGATTCTCGGGGGCAGTGGTTGAACCCGATGGATGGTGGATATTTTGTGTTTGTCCGATGTTGCGGCTGCGTCCGGTGGTGAACAGGGCCAATGGGCTCTATAGCGTCGCCGGCGTGGAAGTGGATCGCGATCTCCCTCGATGGGCGTTTAAGATCCAGCCTACCCATATTCCATCATTGGCTTATTATCACCACGTTGAGACCGGTGCCCCGTTCCACCATTGTACTTTTCAATTTTTCACTTTTCGCTTTGCGATTTGAGAATTTCGTAAAGTGCAAAGCGTTCGCGTTCTACGAAAAAAAAAATGGTCACTTTGCGGCGTCGCCAAACATTTACAAAGTCTTTTCAATTGACGCTAGCGACACCTAGTGATAACTTAGTAGTACCGAGTGTTTCGCGCGTAGCGTAAACGATCATTTGACACCGTTCGTTCTTGTCTGTTCTGTGATTTCGTTGTTGTTGTTAGAAAATGAACCGGAAAGACAATATTAAGAAAAAAATAGCCGTGTTGGAGATAATTAATGAAAAGAAAGGAGTTATTTTGGAGCATTTAGTGACACTATCACCAATACTGCTTCACTGATTTATTTGCTGTTGAGGAGACAATCATTTGCTTCTCTTAGTGCTGATCTGTAACTTAAAATATGTGTAAATGAGTAGTGAAATAATCATATAAACTTAGAAAAAGCGGACATAATAATCACATAAACATAGTTTAAATTACCTAAAAAAAATCAGAATAAATCGTGTACTTACATAATCAAGACATATTCACACTGAGTGATATTTATGCGAAAATATTCGAGGAACTGCGTGGGTAAAATATTTTCGAAATTTATCCTTTCTCTATAATTTCTTACAACCCCGTCTTCCACATCCCTTTCTAACAATAATTTATGCAAAATTTTATAATAAATTTACTCAAAAATTCAAACAAACAACTTCTACATTCACAACTCGACGAATGGCAAATTTGAAATGTCAAAATATTCTTTTCAATTCATTCGCAAGGTTTGCAAAGTTTTTTATGAAAAGTAGCGATGGTGGAACAGAACGGCTTATTTGTTTTGCAATAGGCGTCTACTTTTCGCTTTGTACATTGCAACTTTTACTTTGCGAAAAAATGTAATGGTGGAACGAAAACATGCCGACGAATTGCAAAGTGCAAAGCGCAAAGTTGAAAAGTACGATGGTGGAACGGGGCACAGACGTCGCCCAGAGAAGAAAGTACCTACCTACCCACAATTCGGAATATTCATTTCAATGATTCGGAACATTTTCAAATAAAAGGAACATTCATTTGTTTTTATTTAGTCGAAATTTTTCACTAGTGTCAGACACGTTGTTAATTCGCCATACATAGTTTCAAGAAAACTTTTACAATTCCCATTAAGTGTTGTGTACTACAGAACTACTCTGGACAGCAACACGCAAACGAAGCCATTTAATAGACACTTCCCCACTAACTTTCGAAAATTCAGATATTCATCCCAAATCCTGTGTTAAACTTCTTGGAGTCAAAATAGATTCTAATTTTTATTTTACTTTTATTTACTTTACTTTGTTTTACTTTTCTTATATTTCATGTATTTCTACAGTGTTTTTCTTTTCTTATATTTCATGTAAACTCATTTGTTATTTATTTATTTTATTTTCTTTTGTTGTGCCTATATAATCTATATTCTGAAAAATATTTTCTTATTTGTAATATTTTATGTATGTTTTCCAACTGTCGATTTGTTCAGGAGAACTTTGTTCTCTTAACATATCGACAATGTTTCAAGCCAGGATACGCGAGAATTGTATGCAGAGGTCTACTTTTTTCACGGCTTTTCCAACTTTGAAGTCAAAAAACACCAACTTAGAGGCTTCGCAGCATATATGTTCCATACACGGATTTACTCAGAATTCGGAGTAGAACATTTCGTGTGTCTGTGTGTGTGTGTCTGTGTGTGTGTGTGTGTGTGTGTGTGTGTGTGTGTGTGTCCCTTATAACTTTTGATCCGCTCAATTAACAGAGCCCAAAATTTCAGAATATATAAACAGTTATAGGATTACAAAACTTTTATACTCAGAATTTCGAATTTTTCTTTTAGTCAGGGGTTATCAACTTTTGAATTTTTACTTTATTTTTCTATATATCTCAGAAACCATAAAAGCTAGAACGCTGAAAATTGGTACAAACATAGGCAAATACAAAAACTCAAATTGGTTTTTTCAAAAAAATTCCAGGGTTTCTCAAACATTTTTTATTAAGAAAAGTATTTTTTTTATGATAAATTTATGAGTTTAACTGCCAATTTTTCCAAAACTTTTACAATTATCGAAAAAAGCCGAAACACCCCAACTAGATAATTTAATTTTCTATAAAAAATATTAGCACTGTATTATTACATCTCAAACTTTTTTAACTAGTGTATGTAAAAAATATGGTTTGTGTAGCATTGCACCCCCCTGCTCACAGACTGGAATAAAAAAATTATTATTATTATTATTTAAATTGTAATAAATAAATTTGAATGGCAGCCAGATGCCACATGTATTCTTTATTACTAGTTGCATGTAACACATGAGACCCAACTGTCGACAGCGATAGTATGTATAGTTGAAGAATAAGTACCAAACCCATAAATACAAATTTTTTATTATTTTATGATATTTAGTTTTCTATACAACACATGTACCTAGGTAGTCAAGATAGGATAGTATGGAGGTCAGTCTTTTTTTCCTACCCGAAATATGAAAACAGCATGATGGTATACCTATGTATATTGTATGTTTAGAGATGAAGTATCAAACTATTAAGTCTTCTTTGATATTGTGTATAGGTGACTACCATACAAATTGTAGGAAGCGATGTCGTCACTAAATTCAATTTTTATAAAAAATTTTAAAAAAAATTTGAGATGTACTACTACAATGTCAATATTTTTTATAGAAAATTAAATTATCTAGTTGGGGTGTTTCGGCTTTTTTCGATATTTTTAAAAAAAATGGAAATATAGGCAGTTAAACTCATAAATTTATCATAAATAAAATATTTTTCTTTATAAAAAATGTTTGAGAATTTGTATTTGTCTATGTTTATACCAATTTTCAGCGATCTAGCTTTTACGGTTTCTGAGATATATGGAAAAATAAATCAAAATTTCAAAAGTTGATGACCCCTGACTGAAACTAAAATTCACAATTCTGAGTATAAAAGTTTTGTAGGCCTATAAATGTTTATATATTCTAAAAATTTGGGCTCTGTAAATTGAGCGGATCAAAAGTTATAAGGGAGGGACGGACACACAGACAGACACACACACACACACACCCTGACACACAGACACACACAAAACTCACATAAAATGTTCTACTCCGAATTCTGAGTAAATCCATGTATGGGAACATATATGCTGCGAGGCCTCTAGTTGGTGTTATTAGCTTGTAAAAAGTCCACTACACCATACAAAATTTTCCTTCGTACACGCATCTTGGCTTAATAATGTCGATTCATTAAGAGAATTGAATTCTCATGAACGAATCGACAGTTGGAATATTAAATTACATATTTATTGTTCAGCAAAAAGGGAATTTAGCTTGTTCTATCCACGTATCGCTATACATTATGTTTTAAATCAGTGAGTTTTCGTGTAAACTACTGTAAACCATAGAAGATTAACGATATATTTGATTGAAAGAAAATCTTTAGCTTTGTTCTCAATACAGATATACCTATTTTTATTTATCTTGAAGCCATCTGGAAACTTAATTCGTCCATCATTCTGAAATATTCAGATGAGTGAGAGAGCGGCCATTGTACCGGTATACTCGTAGTAATCCAGTGATACCGAGTTCAAAACCCATCCACTAATAAAGCAATACACATTGTCTGTTTTATAAGAATAAAATTATTAATGCGATTAATGTTTTACTAGACAAATACTATTAATTTAATTATAATTTTTATGTATTAAGTTTTCAAGCATCTTAATTGGTTAAGTTATTGATACCTACTAATCATATTTACATATTGGACGTCCTAAAACAGGTTCACCTATTTGGACGTCCAATGAGACTATATGTAAAAATAATACAGAATTTTATTATCATAAAAAAAATGCAACAATTAATGACAATTTCATACGAAATGTTGTTATTAACATTTTTATGATTAAATGTGGATGGAGGTTAAGATTAGATTATGATCGAGGATATTTTTTTTAAATTAAGGCTTACTGTCCACGTAAACCGCACGTCATGCGCACGCTTTCGTCAATTGACGAATGCAAGACGAATGCTTGCATCTTGTATAGAAACAATAAAAAAGTATTTAGATTTGTCTCTCCAATGCAATTTTAATAGAAAAACGTCGTAGCATCCTCCAGTTAGGATGCCACGTGATCTCCTAACTTAAGCGAGCGACTGTGCAATGAAAACATGGTTAGTATTTAGATATGTCTCTGCAATGCAATGTGTCTCATACGTGAACTTGGTAGCATCCTCCAGTTAGGAAGCCACATGATCTCCTAACTTAAGTGAGCGACTGTGCAATGAAAACATGGTTAGTATTTAGATATGTCTCTGCAATGTAATGTGTCTCATACGTGAACTTGGTAGCATCCTCCAGTTAGGAAGCCACGTGATCTCCTAACTTAAGTGAGCGACTGTGCAATGAAAACATGGTTAGTATTTAGATATGTCTCTGCAATGCAATGTGTCTCATATGTGAACTTGGTAGCATCCTCCAGTTAGGAAGCCACGTGATCTCCTAACTTAAGTGAGCGACTGTGCAATGAAAACATGGTTAGTATTTAGATATGTCTCTGCAATGCAATGTGTCTCATACGTGAACTTGGTAGCATCCTCCAGTTAGGAAGCCACGTGATCTCCTAACTTAAGTGAGCGACTGTGCAATGAAAACATGGTAAGTATTTAGATATGTCTCTGCAATGCAATGTGTCTCATACGTGAACTTGGTAGCATCCTCCAGTTAGGAAGCCACATGATCTCCTAACTTAAGTGAGCGACTGTGCAATGAAAACATGGTTAGTATTTAGATATGTCTCTGCAATGCAATGTGTCTCATACGTGAACTTGGTAGCATCTTCCAGTTAGGAAGCCACGTGATCTCCTAACTTAAGTGAGCGACTGTGCAATGAAAACATGGTTAGTATTTAGATATGTCTCTGCAATGCAATGTGTCTCATACGTGAACTTGGTAGCATCCTCCAGTTAGGAAGCCACATGATCTCCTAACTTAAGTGAGCGACTGTGCAATGAAAACATGGTTAGTATTTAGATATGTCTCTGCAATGCAATGTGTCTCATACGTGAACTTGGTAGCATCCTCCAGTTAGGAAGCCACGTGATCTCCTAACTTAAGTGAGCGACTGTGCAATGAAAACATGGTTAGTATTTAGATATGTCTCTGCAATGCAATGTGTCTCATACGTGAACTTGGTAGCATCCTCCAGTTAGGAAGCCACGTGATCTCCTAACTTAAGTGAGCGACTGTGCAATGAAAACATGGTTAGTATTTAGATATGTCTCTGCAATGCAATGTGTCTCATACGTGAACTTGGTAGCATCCTCCAGTTAGGAAGCCACGTGATCTCCTAACTTAAGTGAGCGACTGTGCAATGAAAACATGGTTAGTATTTAGATATGTCTCTGCAATGCAATGTGTCTCATACGTGAACTTGGTAGCATCCTCCAGTTAGGAAGCCACGTGATCTCCTAACTTAAGTGAGCGACTGTGCAATGAAAACATGGTTAGTATTTAGAATTTAGTATTTAGGTAGGACTCTGTATTTGGACCTATATCGTTCACGAACAGAGCCAACAGAAGAAAACTTTATGAATACATATATTTTCTAAATTATTCAACAAGTTTGTTATGTCTCGGCGTGTTTTCCAATTTGTTGAATGAAGAATGTTCAAAGTAAACAAACACGGGGCAGGTAATAATTTGTTTATTATTAACAAATTGTTTAGTTGAAGAGCGAACAAGTTGTTTATAATGAGATCGTGTTATACCGATATGACTCGATCGATTCAGTCAGGATATCTGAGTTTATGGTTTGACTTTTATCTCTTGACATACATTTACTGAGACACAATTTTAAATTGTGTTTTAAGCGCCGTATTACGGGAGTTATTTAAGATGGTGACTGCTACCAACGTACCTATTTTTTCAATTTGAATTTGCATCATTACTACAAAACGAATCATTTTGAAAAAAAATAACCCAGTTAGTTTGGATATTAATAAAGAAAAATATACCTTAACTTTTATATATGTTCTGTATATATTCTTGTAGGAAAATAATAAGCATACCCCGTTTTTAGACATTTATCTTAAATTTCTAAAAAAATAAGGCAAAGAGCGTTATGCTTTTTTATAAATTAAAGAAGATCAAAATATCTGGAAAAATACGATGTAACGTTGCATTAATGCATCAGGTTAAGTTAATAAACCAAAAAAACTTATATTTCGCAAAACTTATATTTCGTTTTTTAGGTTTATTTACTAAACCTGAAGCATTAATGCAACGTCACATCATATTTTCTAGATATTTTTGTCTTCTTTAATTTAAAAAAAATATGTTGAACTACGCCTTATATTTTATTAAAAATATAAGATAAACGTTGAAAATCGGGGTATGCCATTATTTTTCTACAAGAATTTATACAGAACATTATCAAAAAGACATACATATCCACATGTTTTGTATAAAAAACAAAATATCTTAAAATATTTAATAATTTGTATTTAAGTGTTTATAGTAGGTACCTACGTATTCTTCTACTATACCTACTATCGCCATCGACAGCTGGATCTCATGTGTTACATGCAACTAGTAATATTATGTCGAGGACTAGACTGCACGTATTTTCAAAATACAGAAAATTTCTATTATATGTAATACTAGTATAACCCGGCAGACGTTGTCCTGCCTGTTTAATTATTTACCTCCAAATATATAAAAATGTTTGATCGGTATGTTTCCTTTTTATTATTTAACATTATTTTCTACATTCGCTTATTATAATTCCGTCTTTTTATTCCCTTCCATCCCTACGCAGTCCCTTCATTCCCTTCCGTCCCTATTCATTCATTCATTAATTTATCATTTTAATTACATATTCAAACAAAAATAATATTAAATTTTTATAATTTATTGATTTCAATTATTTATTGATTTATGTATTTATTTATTTATTCACAATGCGCTGAACGAATCCCTAAAATTCAACGGCAATCCCAAATATATAATTTTTGTAAATTCTTATGTGAGATTAAATAAATAAATAAATTATAATTTAAAAACCCTTCTCGTGTGCGCTCTGAACAAACCCCTTAAGTATCAATTCAATTAAGTTTTTTTGTGACATATCGAATAAATAAATAAATAAATTATAATGCATAAACCTTCTCCGGTATGAGCTGAACAAATTTCCAAATTTTCATCGCAATCGGATGGTTGGTTAGGGAGTTCATCGGCCACATACAAACAAACAAACAAATATACGTATATCCATTTTTATATACATAGATTTTCGGTCCAGTGTCTAATGGATCTGCGAAAATCTCATAGAAGGTAATTTTATTATCATGTATCTTTTTTTTCTTCAGTCACATATTGTATATTTAGTTATTATCTATGTATGTGTTTTCCTACCCTAATATACCACCCTATTCCCAACCAACTATTCGTTGGGATATTATCTATGGAATGTGGATACCTGAATACTGCTAAATTTATGTTGTATACTTAGGGATGTCGTTGGCGTACGACGCCTGGATTCATTTGGAGAGGGGCCCCAGCTAACCCACTGACGGGGCCCTTTCGCCGTCTATTTTAATTTTTTTTAAATCACATTTAAGCAAATTTCCATCAACATAATATAAAAACAAATTACAGTTTACAAGCCAAAAATAATTCATACACACACCTTCATACACACACCCTCACACACACACTCATACACATCATCACACACACATACACGCACACACATACACGCACACACATACATACATACACACATATACCTACAACAACTAGGGAAGGGAAGAGAAAGGAGAGAAGAGAGACTAGGAGGACAGGATAGAGGGATATTGGTTGCGCATCACCTTCAGAACATCATGTCTAAATCTGTAATATTTCGCGCTGAATATGTCTATCTCAGCTGAGAATGTATTGTTATATTGGCTGCATATGCGTGTAATTGTTGAATTTTTCCTGATATTCGTTCTACTTGTTGGAACATGAAATAATTGAGATCTGCGAACCATTCTACCTGGAACATGGATACCTACTAGGTTGACGAGTTCAGGCGAGTCTATGGCATTGTTCAAAATTTTATGCAGCAGCGATTGGTCGTGTAAGACTCTCCTACATTCAAGCGTATCAAAACTATGATATTCAAGTGACTGTTGATAATTATTGAAGTTAAGGTGAAATTTATGATTTATATAGTTTATGATTTTTTGCTGTACTTTCTCGATTCTTGTGATGTGTACTGCGTAGAAAGGAGACCAAATTTGAGTACAGAATTCTAGCTGAGGGCGTATGTATGTGGTGTATAAAGTGTATAAGGTTTTAATGTTACTGAATGGCCGGCATGTGCGAATAATAAATCCTAACATCTTATTTGCTTTACTTATGATATTATCAATATTGTTTATGTAATTTAATTTAGAGTCAAGTATCACACCTAGGTCTCTTATATAATTGACTTCCTTTATGTCAGAGTTGTTAAAGGTATATGTGAATTTTATTTTGTTTATATTGAGAGTAAATGTTATTTTGTTACATTTCGATATATTAAGTATTAATTTATTCAATACACAGTAAGTGTATAGCCTGTCAAGGTCCTTTTGGGGGTTAAAATGTATTTGTAGTATGTAGAGCTTACTAAAGTGCCAGAGTGGTCACTTGGTTGGAAGCGATTGCATACCAGCGTGAGCTGGTATACACGCCTGTAATTGAGGTGGTAAGGTCGGTCAGTTGGACGTGTAGGTATTAGCTGTTTGTCCGCCTTCAGCTACATACAACCCAAATGATATCCCAACCGCTTGGTTCGAACCTGGAGGCCGTCTGTTCGGATAGTCCCGACAGCTGAGCCACAGATTGATCGACCAAGCAACTGCGATACCGTATACAATAGATTAAATATTATTATCAAATATTACTCAGGTAGGAATGGTTGACAGATTGAAAGATATAACAGGAAATTGAACTTACTCTTTTATTTATCAAGTTGATGATTACAATTGGTGCTTACTAATATTACTTGGTACAGAAATGTCGAGTTATTATTTAATGAATATAAATGTAAATTTGAAACGCGGACGATTTGAACGACGACGAGCGGTCGGGCAGCGTGATGCCTAGCTTCGAGATCTGGATGAGCGGAATGATGTGGGCGCGCTGTGCTTCCCCTTAAATAGGAGACGGGCTGTGAATACGGCGCAGGGCAAGATGGCGCCTGCCGAAGTACTCAGCGCAGCGAAGCACTGCACGGCGCAATTGGCGCAATCGCCACAGACCCCGCTGGCAGTCTCTTAGACGAAACACGACCCCTCCTCGAAGTTCAAAGTCCTTACATTGCGTTCTGTGAAAGATAAAAAAATTTTTTAAAGCATTTGATTTGTTATGTTATTTTGTATAGGGTTTTCTTTTGAACCGCTATGTACATGTTATGTAATGAATTTCTATATGAAAAGTAGTCTTTTCTAATACACAGTAATGTAATTATTTAAATACAACTTAATCTATACATATATAAAGTTAATCATATTATAAGTATAAATTTGTTTTTGTACAAAGTATGAAGTTACTTATCTTTTAAAAATATCTGCTGCTGGTATGATTTGCTGCTCTTGTGATGGCGTGTGGTTGCTCTGCTATTGAGGTGAATGGAGGAGTGTCGTCCTGCGTGTGCTGGCTGGACATCCTTATGTGTTCCTCAGTGGTATAGCTTGTTGGGTGTTGTTGATTGCGACTTCGTAGTGTACCATTAATTGTGAATGGTCCCCAGTTTTCTGTTATGAAGTGTAGAAGTTCTATTTTTTGTTCAGGATGAAGTAGATGTGTTATGTATGTAGAAAATTGATGCAGTTGTATGCGTGGATGCTTCGACTTTGTCGGGAATATCTTCCTGAAGTATTTATCCAGCGAGGCGAAATGGTTTGCAGTGTGCTCAGCGTGTGTATGCTTGTATATAAATATTCGACAGCTGCCTCGTGTGCCGGCAAGGGCGAAGCACGAGGGTGTCTTGTGGTTTTCGGCGTGTCGTCAGGAGACAGCTTTGGATGTAGAGTATCCAGTGTAGCCTGTAGGGTTTTGCGGTGCGCCATGTTGACGGCTTTGAAGTGCATGGGACTTCAGTGTAACCTGTAGGTATTTGCGGTGCGCCATGTTGACGGCTTTGAAGTGCATGGGACTTCAGTGTAACCTGTAGGTATTTGCGGTGCGCCATGTTGACGGCTTTGAAGTGCATGGGACTTCAGTGTAACCTGTGTACATTTCGTGAAACCGGAGGATGTGATGTGAACTCCTCAGGGCGGTGACACGTAAATGTTGAGCAGCTTCGTTTCTTCATGGGTCGCAAGAAGGTTGACATTAGCTCTTTGCGTGCAGGCCATGAAGGAAGAGACGTTGTATGTCCAACAAAATCGTTCCTCGTCAGAGCAATGATGGCGATGACTTGGGGAAGACTTTGCGTGCTCTTGTAGTAAGTGTATGTGTGATGCTGGCACGGAGATGTTCTCAAAAGGCAAACGTTGCTGGTTCTTCAGCGGTGTTGAGCAGTGAGTATTGGCGGTACCAATGATGATCCTCAGCGATGCTCCGGTTGAATGCTGGTATGATGTGAAGATGCAGTGGTTCCTCCATAGTTAATTTCTTCCCGGTAGTGATGCGGTAGAATGCGGGGGCAGCTAGTTGCTGTATGAAGTCGTCCAGATGATGATGATGATGTGATTCATCATAAATAATTTTTTCTTCTATGTAGTGATGCGGTTGAATGCGGGGGCAGCTAGTTGCTGTATGAAGTCGTCCAGATGATTCTTGTTGATGTCTTTGATGCTCAATTTGAAATTTTAAAATTATACAATAGAATTATACAATAGAATTATACAATGTAAATGTTTGTACTTGCGATGATTGATAGGTGTAAAATGTTTTTTATAATTTGCAAGTTCCATTTGGTTATAAGTATTTATAAGTTCCATTTGATTTGATTTATAAGTATTTGTTTACTCGTTGCTAAAGTAATATATTATAATGCCATATAATGTTATTTGTTTGTTTCGTATTGTATTGTACCTACAATGTTTTTTTTTTTTTAAATTTAATATACGAGTATGTTTATAATATTTATTATTATTATGTATGCCATGTTTCAATGTTTTATAATTTTAATCTTTTATAATACTTTTTGTAGTATTACATAGTTAATATAATATAGTTTAGTTTATAGTACCAGTTTGTTGCTGTATTATATAGTTAATATATAATAAGGTTTTAATGTTTTAATGTTTGATTATAGTTAGGTATTTTTACTACCGTATATTATAGTTTCATTGTTTCTATATTCTAGAACGTAAACGCTGTTTTATCGTATTATTTTAGTGTTCGATCATGGTTTTATAGTTGTATAAGTATTTATAAAAAATAAAATAAAATATTAAGTATAATATTTTGTATTTATTTAAGTATAATATTTTGTAAATATTTTGTATATTAGAAATATTTTTGTATTAGTTTTAGCTATTTGTAGCTGCTCGATGTATCACGGCTTTTTATTTTTATTTATTTTCGATTGTATTTAAAAACAATGTTTATTTGTAGTTAGTTATTGTTTAAATTTGCTTTCTATATTATAGTAATAGTTTTAAACTTCCGTATCGTATGCTCGTTGGAGTTTATTTTTTAGAATAATATTTTAATATTATAGTTTTAGAAGCATTAGTTTAGTTTATTTTCAAAAAATTATTTCGAAAAAATATTTTAAAAATATATTATAATGTTCGTTTGCGTACGTATTTTATTTTATTTAATTGTAATTGTATACAATTGTTTTATTCCTATAATTATGTTGAGAAACGATGTATCTAATTTATTTAAATATTTAATGTATTTTATTTTTTCAACGTATACTATTATATTGGCGAAGATGTTTAAATATTATTATGCACGGTAACTTTCACTTTTGTGAATGGGGTATTGACCTGACCGTTATCGCTGTTATATAGGGGTTATACGAGTTCATTCAGCGAGCCTTTTGTTTGAAGTTCGTTTACCTTCGTTTTTTATTACCGATGGACGCGGTGTAACATTTTTAAATATATATTTGGTTTTCTGAATTTTTACATAAAAATATGCGTTTTACGAATATAATAATTATTTAACTATATGTTTCTAATTTTTAGTTTTTATGATAACGGTTTTATGATTATAATTTTTATTTAGGAATGTAATATTTATTTTTTATTGATAATTTTTTTAATGTTTACGTATTACGATATTTAGCAAAAATAAATATTTTATGAAATTTATTTTTAAATTTTATTTTTTTCTCTGCGTTTTATCAATTATGAACAAGATAAAATATTTATAATGACTTTATGCTTTTAGAATGACTTTAGGTTTTTTAATAATATTATAATTTTTATACCTCTATTCGGCGTTTTGGTTCTCTGGCTTTTTGCTTTAGATTTTTATACCTTCGTCCTTTGTATTTATTTATTTATTTTCTGGTACTTTTGGTTTTTTTTTTAGATAGCTTCTTTTTAAATTTGTTTCCTCTGTATTATTTTTGCGTCTCGTCAGTCATGAAAAATAAAAAATATATAAAGTACATATTAGTTATATATTAAACAATTGTAAGTTTGTTAATTTTGGTGGAATTTGCGTCTGAGCGTTTTTGAGCGTTTTTGAGCGGGTACACTTGTAATTAATTTTTGACAAATTATAAGACAAATGTATTTAATATATTAGCTTGTAATATATGTGTTACCTGCTCGAGTGATTCCGTTCATCCAGACCTCGCTGTTCAAGTATTAATTCCTGTTAAATCCTTTGTTTCTGTCGTGCAGTAAAATGTTAAGCAGTATATTAATGAACACGTATTATTGTTCTGTTTAATAAAACTACTGATTTTACGTTAAAAAGGCACAATAGGTTGTGATAGGCTCACCAGATTTTTTACCACAGTATAACAATTGAAATTATGAGCACAAAATAAAAGTACCTGAGTTTTTTAAACGATTTCGGAATTTTACCAGTTTCTGAAGGTATGTGTGTGTTCAGAGACACGTTCGGATCACCAGTTTTGGACTGGTGGGTGTTCAGAGACACGATCAGGAGTCACCAGTTTTGGGACTGTTTAGAAGGTATGTTCAGACACGTTCGGGTCACCAGTTTTGGACTGGTGGGTGTTCAGAGACACGATCGGGAGTCACCAGTTTTGGAGTTGAAAAAAGGTATGTTCAGACACGTTCGGGTCACCAGTTTTGGGGGTTAAAAGGTATTTGTAGTATGTAGAGCTTACTAAAGTGCCAGAGTGGTCACTTGGTTGGAAGCGATTGCATACCAGCGTGAGCTGGTATACACGCCTGTAATTGAGGTGGTAAGGTCGGTCAGTTGGACGTGTAGGTATTACCTGTTTGTCCGCCTTCAGCTACATACAACCCAAATGATATCCCAACCGCTTGGTTCGAACCTGGAGGCCGTCTGTTCGGATAGTCCCGACAGCTGAGCCACAGATTGATCGACCAAGCAACTGCGATACCGTATACAATAGATTAAATATTATTATCAAATATTACTCAGGTAGGAATGGTTGACAGATTGAAAGATATAACAGGAAATTGAACTTACTCTTTTATTTATCAAGTTGATGATTACAATTGGTGCTTACTAATATTACTTGGTACAGAAATGTCGAGTTATTATTTAATGAATATAAATGTAAATTTGAAACGCGGACGATTTGAACGACGACGAGCGGTCGGGCAGCGTGATGCCTAGCTTCGAGATCTGGATGAGCGGAATGATGTGGGCGCGCTGTGCTTCCCCTTAAATAGGAGACGGGCTGTGAATACGGCGCAGGGCAAGATGGCGCCTGCCGAAGTACTCAGCGCAGCGAAGCACTGCACGGCGCAATTGGCGCAATCGCCACATCCTCTTGTAGTTTAATACAATCGGCCAATGAGTTAATTGCAAGGTAAATTTTCATGTCATCCGCAAATGCAAGATATAATGAATGCTTAAAACATTTGTGAATGTCATAAGTATAGATATTGAATAGAAGCGGACCTAGGTGTGAACCTTGAGGAACGCCCGAAGGAGGAATAAAGAAGCTGGATTTAAATCCCTCGACCATCACTGACTGCATTCTGTTCCGAACATATGACACAAACCACCTGTATAAGTCTCCATGTATACCTAGGTTAAGTAATTTCGAAATTAGTATATCGTGGTTTACCTTGTCAAATGCCTTTGCATAATCGGTGTATATCACATCCACTTGGCATCTTTTATCCATGTTGCTTGTAACGTATTCGGTAAGGGTAGTTAGATTTGAAAGGACAGAGCGACGGCGTAGGAATCCGTGTTGATGATTTTGAATGTTTAGTTTGATAGTGTGATAGATTTGGTCATAAACAATTCTCTCAAACACCTTACTAAACACCGGTAGAATCGATATCGGACGATAGTTTTGTACATCATTTTTTGAACCGGATTTGTGAATTGGTATAATAAGAGCTTCTTTGAATTTTTTAGGAAATATTCCTTCTGAAATTGATCTGTTAAATAATATGTTCAGTGGGTTAGAGAGTGCATCTGCACATTGTTTTATGATAATTGGTGGTATGTTATCGCTACCCGCCCCTTTTTTGATGTCCAGTTCACGTAAATATTTTGAAACTAAAGGATTTGTAATAATGACACCACCCAACCCTTCAGAAAAAGAATCTGATGTGTTGTCAGTGGCGATTGGTGGAATGGAGTTACAGTAATCGTAAGTTGTTTGAAAATGTTCGCTAAATAGTTGACTTATGTCTTCACCACCAGTACATGATTTTTTTTAAGTACATCGTTTGAGGTATATCAGAATTCTTTTTTAAATTTTTTGTAAAAGACCAAAGTTTTTTACTATTTTTTTGGATGTTAATTTCGACAGAATAGATATATTGCTTGTAATACCCACACCGTATTTTATACCCACACCGTGTTAAAAGTGGTCAGATATACCAAGATATACCGATATTATAGTGCTGTGATCTAGGTCCGAATGCAGAGGCCTACCTAAATACTAACCATATTTTCATTGCACAGTCGCTCACTTAAGTTAGGAGATAACGTGGCTTCCTAACTGGAGGATGCTACCAAGTTCACATATGAGACATTGCATTGCAGAGACATATCTAAATACTTAGCACATGCGCAAGTCAAAAGTAAGGTTGATAGCGAGGATCCTTCTTCTTCTTCTTCAGCCTGTTTTCATCCATTCTTGGACATAGGCCTCCCCCTTGATCCTTCACAACTCCCTGTCTTGGGCACACTGCATCCATCTCCCTCCGGCACATTTCTTGATGTCATCAGACCACCTTGCCTGGGGTCTGCCGACACCTCTTCGGCTTGTTCTCGGTCGCCATTCTAAGATCTTTTTGGTTCATCGTGAATCCTGGCATCTGGCAATGTGCCCAGCCCAGCTCCACTTAAGACCATGCAGCGACCCTTTCCGCTACATCGGCTACTTTGGTTCTTTGTCTTATCATAACATTCTGAATTCTGAGGAACCTTACGAGTGGTTTAATACTCAAATACGAGATTTTTTCGATGGATGATAATTTTAGCAACTTCGTTAAATATGTATTTGGTAATTTTGTCAAATCAAATCTCACACAGAGTATTCAGCAATCTATACGAGATGCCGAAAATTCGCTGGAATTTCAGAAATATCGTGACATCGAGCTGCCATAATTTGTTTTACTCCTCATTACCCCAAGGGGATATAGTGGCGAGTTATGATTTCACAATTTTTAAGGCTATTTTTTTATTATAGATTATCAACTAGTATAAGTTTTTTTTATGTGGTAATGCACACTCGCACACCTCTCGCTGGTTACCCCGCATTGCCGCGATGGTATGAATGAATGAATATTAAGTGTGTCACGCCAATGCATTTAGAAAAATAATTATCTCAGGTTTTTCGATGACGTAGCATATTTATTGTTGGGTTCGATTAGTCGTCGGGGTGAGGTGGTGCGGAGGCGCTGGAAGCGAACTGGTGGGGATAGGCTATTGAAATCCTTCCCATAGAGCCATCATTGAGAAAGGCTCACGCGACAAATCGATATTATAGACCTATATTTTATTGTAAACGAATCTTTCGAGTATAACTAGTTGCATGTAACACATGAGATCCATCTATCGAGGGCGATAGTATGTATAGTTGAAGAATACGTACCAGACTTTAAACTCTAAAATCCAAATTATTGAATATTGTCGGCCTTCGTAGCTCAGTTGGTTAGGTATCTGACTGCTGATCCAAGGGTCTCGCGTTCGATTTCCGGTGGAGACACAGTTTTTAATTGTGTTTTCAGTCTGGATCTGTGAGACGATTAATATATCGTAAGTCTCCAGAATGTGGCAAATTGTCATTGGAAGCGTTTAAATTAATATTTGACAGAGTACCTGTTTTTTGCCCGAGGAAAAAAAAAATTGAAAAAAAAAATTTATATTCTATACAAAATATAGCCAGGACATGATAGTGTGGGAGTCAGTCCTTTTTTCCAAACTGAATATGTTAACAGATTGATGGTATGTATAATGTATACAGAGTGTCCCAGAAGTCTGTCTCACTCACACTTCATAAAATGACTCTTTCCGTCTCACTCTAACTGGAATATTAAAGTTACGGCCTTGAGGAAAGCCACGGGTACATTAAAATCATTTTTAAGTAAGTAAGAAAAAATTGTGAAAATTTGCGTTTTATTGGAAAAGAAAAAAATGTCCGCAATCTAAGAAATAAAATATCAAGTGTCATACCATTTTGGAATCCTTGTTAAATGCGCCAACTTTTGAAGTTACTTGCCAAACTCACCTAGTAGGTACATTTTTTTTTTCAGTATGGTCAGTTAAAACTGGGCAAAGTATTAATTTTGAATCTTTGATTGGGCAAAAAGTGACATTTACCTACTTCCAAGCTGGAGCAGTTGGCTTAAAATTTTAAGTCAAAATTCTGGGACACCCTGTATACATGGTGTTCCATTCAGTATGACTAAACAGAAGTCCAGAGATAGAGCACCTCTGGATGTATCCAAACATCTCTATACCTATATTTTATGCGCTTTTTTATAGTTTTCGAGTAATATTTTTTTTAGTATTTTTGTCAAACCCTGACTACTGGTCATAGAGACACCAATTTTTGAGGTACCTATGTACATTCTCAATTTTTTTCTGTAATAGGTGAATATTATACTTACCTTGCAGATACAAAAAAAATTATGGTCTTATCGATAAAAATAAGTATTTTCAACATTTCTCTAGTGAATGGGTTACAGAAATGTATTATACAGCCTAAATTTTCATAACGCACGTGACAGTTATTTATTAATTTATATTTTTTGTAAGACTAAGGTAAGGCGCGCATGGAAGCAAATTCATCGGCCGATGGTGGAATCGGCGCGCATGAAGCGATTGATTCATCGGCCGATCGGTTCTAACACGGCGGTCAACATTCATATATTTAAAATACAATATGTACCTATGTATATTTATAAGTTTTAATATATGATTAGAAATATGGATTTTTTTGAAGTAGCATATGTTTGTGCTCTTGTCCTCAAAATGCGTAAAAAGAAACGTCAAAAAAAGTTATATCTATAATTAAAAGTAAAGACTTTTTGATTCTACATTAATTTTATTCTGCGCGATAGGCCTATTTCGCCTTGTTAGGGCATTAACTAGCTTCGAACAGATATAACTTATAATGGAATTCTACCAAATAAAAACTTCATCGATAATTAAGTCAAAAAAAGTACTGGGTTCATCCGCTAATAAGTCGATGGTTACCCGGACAAATATTGTATGTCCACTTTTTATAGTTTTGAGAAAACTCAACATGAAAGTTTGAGTAGAAGTCAAAGCTTCAGATTATCAAATGTTATATAAATAATGCAATGATCTGGATGAATGGTCTTTTATGACAATATCTGAATACAATTTTATTACATTAATCAACATTTACACAATAAAAATTGAGTTTTAAAAAAAGATGTATGGACATACATACAATAATTGTATTTTCTATGTCTGGACATACAACTATTGTATACTGTACATTTACTACATTGGTATGATGACTGTGATATCTTATTTAATTGAGAATAATTATTTTTTATCAGTGAAAGCCATACTTATAACACAAAATCGTATAAATAGATTATATTTCTTATATACTTTTTAAAACTTTAATAAATAATATACCAAATAGGTATAAGGATTCAAATAGAATCTTCATTCGAAATCTTTTAGTTCGAAACTTAGAAAAGTAAAATAAATGTTTTATGTTTGGTGTTTAAGAATTTTATTCAAACTATAATAATTATTTTATAGGTAATATCAACAAATATTGAAAAATTATCAACTATATGACAGGAGACAAAGGCAAATTGAACAAATACATTAAATAGGAGACAAAGGCAAATTGAACAAATACATTAAAAGACATGTTGATATTTTTGTCGCTCCTTTCCCACCATTTACTTCATCCCAAACAAAGCAATGACCATTGGAGTTACTTTTGAATCGAAGATTGTATAATCAATTTGGCTGTTTCCTGCAAAGAGTACGTTTAGAATTGCTTGCATATCAAATGATATACACAGATATTCTACTCCTTTATTTGCTATAGCCTTTTGTTTGTTCATCTCCTTTATTTTCATGACATCATCAGCACGTTTTCGGAGACATTTCCATTGCTCCTCTAATTGCAATTTGTCTGCAGTTATATTGTAAATATTACATCGCGAGCACTGGTCTTTTTGGGACTATGAAAACCTATTTGTGGATCATAGCTATTAAAAACTGTCCTGTAAATTTTAAGGGATGGCATTACAGTATTTTTAAAGTCGAATGCGAAGTCAGTTTTAAATAGTCTATACATTAACGTTATATTAAGTTCGGAAGATAAATACATTTTCTTTGTGTCCCGCCTGCAATAATGTGATGATACCCGTGGAAAAGAATCAATATGTTTTTTAATAAGAAAAACACCTGTATCACTCGTTTTGTTCGGCACTGATTTTCCTTTTTGGTTGTTTCCACCAACGAAAACACCGGTATAACTCTTTTGTTTCAGGGCTGAGTCAATAACATGAAAATTTATATTCAACACGCCACAGAAGAATTTTAAACAAACGCGCTTAGTGTCATTTTTATCATTAGGCAATGTGTAAACTCGGCTTTTAGTTTTTGTACATTTAGAATTTTCCTTGCGTGGTCTTCTTCTATCAATTGTTTTCTCAGTTACAAGTGTACTTAACAAACTTTTTTGTCTGAAATAAAAATAATCACTGAGACCCCAATAATCTCTACAAAGCTTCTGTTGTTGATCTATAGGTATTTTATTTGAGCATTTATATCAGCACTTGCTGCAATCAATAAATTTTGGTTTCTTTTCAGGGACAGAAGCTCCTTTTCAGTTGATGTATGACTTTCCAGTCATCCGAAACAATTTTCTTAGGTTTTGGGTCCATAGGTTTGGATCAGCTAAGTGTTTTCTTTTTCGGGGGACAAAAATAGAAGATAGGTATTATGTCTGCTGAATTTGGAATGCTTTGAATATTTGGAGATCTGTTTTCTATATCGGATGAGGCAGAATCTGACTTATTTGGTACATATGAATCATTAGAGCCATAGCGATCATTAGCAGAATAATGAAGCTGTGATGTAGATGGTTGAGGATCTTCGAACACGTTATATGAAGTATGTGATAAGATACCAGCTAAAACCAAACAGATTAAAAACAAATTGAGTATTAAGTGAAATAATACTTTATTATGTTCATTACCTTGATTCTCCTTATTTTTAATGAGGCTCATAATTTTCTTGGTACAAGAACTCACATTGATATCCATTTCGAGCAAAATAATACTTATTTTCTTTCAAATTATCAATAAAATTCACAGACTAACTGTCAACTTTCACGGCGCGAAAACTAATGTCAAAATATAAATAGTTTAATAATGTAGTATGTCCAACGTTTGGGCAGGAAGAAGCATCGACAATAATAGACAAATATTGTATGTCCAACATACAATATTTGTGTAGTAACCTCTCTTGGCTATTATAATACACTAACAGTGTATATCACTTGCAATATTTGTCAAGTCACAATGATGGGATATACGCTTAATATGCATTTTTAAATTGATTATATCTCTTGTTGTATTGCGTATTGACATCCAATATTTTTACAGATTAAAGAGAATGTCGAGCTCTACAAAATGTGTATCATAACTCAATTTCGCCAAAAAGTGGACATACAATATTTGTCCGGGTAACCATCGAAGTGCTATATTACTGAAAGGACAATTTGCCCAATCCTACGAAGATTTAAGATCACACCTTGAGAAGTTATTAACCACACCAGAAAGTCAGTCAACAGTTTCGATATGTTAACGTACTTCTCGATCCACTGCGTTCGGACGATTAAATTATCGGTGAGCATGCGCCATGCGCGCCCTCTCATACAATAGGATTTTTTTGTGTCTCGTCCAGTGATATGTTATGGAAAGATATGCAACGGAATTCAAAAATCTACAAATAAAACATGAGTCCTAATCAAAACATGTGTCTTTTATTACCTAACCGCAGCTGCAATATGTACAATAACCTTAATCATAAGCCAGATATTTTTAACAATAGCCTACAATCATTAGCCAGATATTTTTAACAATAGCATACAAAAAACAACTATCATCAATATTATAATGAATACTTTATGTACCAAATTGTATATTTTTTGGTATGTCCAATATATATACTATATTAATATGACAACTCACCCTTTCCTCCTCTCCTACCTTTCTTCATGTCCCACCCTACCTTCATAAAATACACACACACATACACACCCTCATCACAATTGTACACTTACACCACACTTTTGTCTTTGACTTTGTACTGAATTGTCTTTATTATGTATATTAATCTGTGGAATAATGTAATTGGCTTACTTTCCTGATTATTATTTTTTTTATTAATGTAAAATATGTAACAGCTGTTTTGTTTTCCAAAATAAAATAAATAAATGTGTCCTAGCGAACATTAGCGAACGTATGCAAACAAAAGGGATGGAGAGAGTAAACTATTGTTACGATTGTAACTGATATCAGGTGCCGTGTTAGAAAAAGAAATAGCGCAGAAAGGTATGCATTAGACAAGGACAAAATGTGACTATTTTGAACGAGTGTGAGACATTATTCGCGTCATTATTTTGCGAATAATTTGTATGGCGTTGCATATCTTTCCATAACATATCACTGGTCTCGTCACAGATTTTTAAATCGGCCGATTCTGTTATCGGCCGTATAGTATCAAAGAGAACAAAAGTCCAACTGTACAAGACTCTCATACGACCAGTCTTAACATATGCTGCTGAAACGTGGACCCTAACAATGGCCGATGAAACAAGGTTAAACACCTTTGAAAGAAAAATATTGAGACGCATTTATGGCCCCGTATGCGAAAATGGAGCCTGGCGTATCAGGTACAACCACGAACTGTACCAGTTGTACTCTGATGTACACGTCACCCGGTACATCAAAATATGCCGGCTCCGATGGCTGGGTCACGTAGCGAGAATGGACGAAACCTGTCCACTAAAAAGGATATTCGCTACAAGACCAATGGGCAGAAGAAGCGTTGGTAGGCCAAAACTGAGATGGTTAGATGGAGCATCGAGGGAGATCGCGATCCACTTCCACGCCGTCGACGCTATAGAGCCCATTGGCCCTGTTCGCCACCGGACGCAGCCGCAACATCGGACAAACACAAAATATCCACCATCCATCGGGTTCAACCACTGCCCCCGAGAATCCAACCACACACGTCAGGGCCTCCGATTGGTCTCGAAATCGGCCGCTAAGAACACTCCGTTTCAAGTCGGAGGGGCTTGTACCCCGACCCCTCGGTCCTCGTGTTGGCGTCCGAAGGTTTCGCGGGCTAACACCGGGGGCATCCGACGCAATCATCACCTGTCAGATTTGACGTCTAGTTGTCAACACAGGATGTCTGACCCGACGTCTGCGCCGGAGGTGTGCCCGAACCACACAACAACATTCGCCACAGTTTGACGAGTAACTGCCGAGCGAGACTAGAGGCGTCCGTCCTGCTCTTCTCTAAGTACAGAATTGACGAGGGCACAACAGCGTCGGCCGCCCACCCCCGCCTTTACTGCCTAGGCCCTTAGAGCCGCAACCTAGGCCCATAGGCTAGGTTAGATGGAGCAGAGAGGGACTTGCGGACGATGGGCATTGTAAATTGGCGGCAGGAAGCGATGGTCAGGGAGGGGTGGAGGGAGCTTCTGGAGGAGGCCATGACCCACGATGGGTTGTAGCGCCACTGATTGTATTGTATTGCATATCTTTCCATAACATATCACTGATCTCGTCACAGATTTTTAAATCGGCCGATTCTGTAAACTTTCATGCGCGCTCTTACATGTAATTCGTATGTTCTAGCTCACCGATAATTAATCGGCCGATGAAATTAGCTTCCATGCGCACCTACCTTAACAGCTATACATCAGTGTTACATTTAATATAATAATTTAACAGCCAATTAGAAGTCTCTGCTGATAGGCTATACTGTCGATTGCAAGATATATAACATCATGATATAATATTTGTGGTGTATTTATCAATAAACAACCATACCATACCATCACGCCATTTCCCTATTTGGGGTAGGCAGAGAGAACCGAACGCCAGACTCCTCTCTCTTGACACATATTCCTCACTTCATTCACGTCCATACATCGTCTCACGCTCGGAGTAGAACATTTCGTAAAATGTTCTACTCCGAGTTAGAACGTTCATAAAAGTTAGAACGCTGAAAATTGGCACAAACATAGACAAATACAAAATCTCAAATTTCTTTTTTAAAAAACAATCCAGGGTTTCTCAAACATTTTTTATTAAGAAAAATATTTTTTATGATAAATTTATGAGTTTAACTGCCTATATCTCCAAATTTTTTTAAAATATCAAAAAAGCCGAAACACCCCAACTAGATAATTTAATTTTATATAAAAAATATTTGCATTGTATTAGCACATCTCAAATTTTTTTTTATAATTTTTATAAAAATTGAATTTAGTGACGACATTGCTTCATACAATTTGTATGGCAATCGCTTACACACAATATCTTAGAAGACTTAATTGTTTGATACTAATCTCCAAACATACATACATACCATCATTCTGTTTTCATATTCTGGGTAGCATCAAAGGACTGACCTCCATACTATCCTATCTTGACATACATACATATGTAGGTACATGTGTTGTATAGAAAATCAAATATCTTAAAATATTAAATAATTTTTATTTATGAGATTATAGTTTGGTACTTATTCTTCAACTATACATACTATCGCTATCGACAGTTGGATCTCATGTGTTACATGTAACTAGTTTTTATTTTTTTTAATATGAAAGATTATCAAGTCTAACCGATTGTTCAGCAAAATATCTCTGATTAAGGTTTCTTAAAAAATTATATCGTATAAAATTGTGCAGCGGCAAAAAAAAACACAGCGTTTAAATATAAATATTTGCTCGATATCAAATTAAAATTTGTCTGAGCTGTGAAATATAAGGGGGAGGGAACGTAGCTATATATTTGTTTTACACCGAAAGCTTATGAAATATGTCCCCACGTTGCCTTTTTAAAAATTCTGTGGATTAACAACTATTTGGCAATTTGTGGGTCGTTTGTTATGCGGGGCCGTCTTCGGCGTACGGCGAATCTTGTTGTTGCCTGGGGTGAGTAATAATTCAACCTATTGTTTATTGTATTTCATTACCCATAGATTCTTTACATAACACTGGGGTTCATCGTTGCAGAAAATGTAAAAAGTTCACAACATTCGATATTATAACACCTTAACCGTAAAGAATTTCTTGATTTCCCGTCGTATCGTGATGCAAGGATTTACCATGGCATTGATTCACTCGAAAACAGACGTACTGTATCTGATATGATGCTTCTCCACAATATTATCCAACTGTCGATTTGTTCAGGAGAACTTTGTTCTCTTAACATATCGACAATGTTTCAAGCCAGGATACGCGAGAATTGTATGCAGAGGTCTACTTTTTTCACGGCTTTTCCAACTTTGAAGTCAAACAACACCAACTTAGAGGCTTCGCAGCATATATGTTCCATACACGGATTTACTCAGAATTCGGAGTAGAACATTTCGTGTGTCTGTGTGTGTGTGTGTCTGTGTCCCCCCCCCCTTATAACTCTTGATCCGCTCAATTTACAGAGCCCAAAATTTCAGAATATATAAACAGTTATAGGCCTACAAAACTCTTATACTCAGAATTTAGAATTATTGATTCAGTCAGGAGTTATCAACTTTTGAATTTTTACTTTATTTTTCCATATATCTCAGAAACCATAAAAGATAGAATGCTGAAAATTGGTACAGACATAGACAAATACAAAATCTCAAATTAGTTTTTTTTAAATTCCAGGGTTTCTAAAACATTTTTTAATACGAAAATTTTTTTTTTATGATAAATTTATGAGTTTAACTGCCTATATTTCCAAAGTTTTTAAAAATATCGAAAAAAGCCGAAACACCCCAACTAGATAATTTAATTTTCTATAAAAAATATTGACATTGTAGTAGTACATCTCAAATTTTTTTTTAAATTTTTTATAAAAATTGAATTTAGTGACGACATTGCTTCATACAATTTGTATGCCAGTCGCCGATACACAATAATATACATATGTAAGAAAACTTAATAGTTTGATACTCAAATCTCCAAACATACATACATAACATCATGCTGTTTTCATATTCCGGGTAGGAGAAAAGGACTGACCTCCATACTGTCCTATCTTGACATACATACCTACATATGTTGTATAGAAAACAAAATATTTTAAAATATTGAATAATTTGGATTTAAGTGTTTATAGTTTGGTACTTATTCTTCAACAATACATACTATCGCTATCGACAGTTGGATCTCATGTGTTACATGCAACTAGTTAATAATAAAATTGATTCTCCTGCTCTCTTAAATTATATATCTTTCAACATACATACACTACCTGTAGACACTAGACACACCAACTATGCTCAACATACAACATTCTACAGTATCTGATATGATGCTTCTCACAATATTATTAATAATAAAATTGATTCTCCTGCTCTCTTAAATTATATATCTTTCAACATACATACCTACCTGTAGACACTAGACACACCAACTATGCTCAACATACAACATTCTACAGTATCTGATATGATGCTTCTCCACAATATTATTAATAATAAAATTGATTCTCCTGCTCTCTTAAATTATATATCTTTCAACATCCCTACCTACACCTGTAGACACTAGACACACCAACTATGCTCAACATACAACATTCTACAGTATCTGATATGATGCTTCTCCACAATATTATTAATAATAAAATTGATTCTCCTGCTCTCTTAAATTATATATCTTTCAACATCCTACCTACACCTGTAGACACTAGACACACCAACTATGCTCAACATACAACATTCTACAGTATCTGATATGATGCTTCTCCACAATATTATTAATAATAAAATTGATTCTCCTGCTCTCTTAAATTATATATCTTTCAACATCCTACCTACACCTGTAGACACTAGACACACCTACTATGCTCAACATACAACATTCTACAGTATCTGATATGATGCTTCTCCACAATATTATTAATAATAAAATTGATTCTCCTGCTCTCTTAAATTATATATCTTTCAACATACATACCTACCTGTAGACACTAGACACACCAACTATGCTCAACATACAACATTCTACAGTATCTGATATGATGCTTCTCCACAATATTATTAATAATAAAATTGATTCTCCTGCTCTCTTAAATTATATATCTTTCAACATACATACCTACCTGTAGACACTAGACACACCAACTATGCTCAACATACAACATTCTACAGTATCTGATATGATGCTTCTCCACAATATTATTAATAATAAAATTGATTCTCCTGCTCTCTTAAATTTTATATCTTTCAACATACATACCTACCTGTAGACACTAGACACACCAACTATGCTCAACATACAACATTCTACAGTATCTGATATGATGCTTCTCCACAATATTATTAATAATAAAATTGATTCTCCTGCTCTCTTAAATTATATATCTTTCCAACATCCCTACCTACACCTGTAGACACTAGACACACCAACTATGCTCAACATACAACATTCTACAGTATCTGATATGATGCTTCTCCACAATATTATTAATAATAAAATTGATTCTCCTGCTCTCTTAAATTATATATCTTTCAACATACATACCTACCTGTAGACCACTAGACACACCAACTATGCTCAACATACAACATTCTACAGTATCTGATATGATGCTTCTCCACAATATTATTAATAATAAATTGATTCTCCTGCTCTCTTAAATTATATATCTTTCAACATACATACCTACCTGTAGACACTAGACACACCAACTATGCTCAACATACAACATTCTACAGTATCTGATATGATGCTTCTCCACAATATTATTAATAATAAAATTGATTCTCCTGCTCTCTTAAATTATATATCTTTCAACATACATACCTACCTGTAGACACTAGACACACCAACTATGCTCAACATACAACATTCTACAGTATCTGATATGATGCTTCTCCCACAATATTATTAATAATAAAATTGATTCTCCTGCTCTCTTAAATTATATATCTTTCAACATACATACCTACCTGTAGACACTAGACACACCAACTATGCTCAACATACAACATTCTACAGTATCTGATATGATGCTTCTCCACAATATTATTAATAATAAAATTGATTCTCCTGCTCTCTTAAATTATATATCTTTCAACATACATACCTACCTGTAGACACTAGACACACCAACTATGCTCAACATACAACATTCTACAGTATCTGATATGATGCTTCTCCACAATATTATTAATAATAAAATTGATTCTCCTGCTCTCTTAAATTATATATCTTTCAACATACATACCTACCTGTAGACACTAGACACACCAACTATGCTCAACATACAACATTCTACAGTATCTGATATGATGCTTCTCCACAATATTATTAATAATAAAATTGATTCTCGCTCTCTTAAATTATATATCTTTCAACATACATACCTACCTGTAGACACTAGACACACCAACTATGCTCAACATACAACATTCTACAGTATCTGATATGATGCTTCTCCACAATATTATTAATAATAAAATTGATTCTCCCTGCTCTCTTAAATTATATATCTTTCAACATACATACCTACCTGTAGACACTAGACACACCAACTATGCTCAACATACAACATTCTACAGTATCTGATATGATGCTTCTTCCACAATATTATTAATAATAAAATTGATTCTCCTGCTCTCTTAAATTATATATCTTTCAACATACATACCTACCTGTAGACACTAGACACACCAACTATGCTCAACATACAACATTCTACAGTATCTGATATGATGCTTCTCCACAATATTATTAATAATAAAATTGATTCTCCTGCTCTCTTAAATTATATATCTTTCAACATCCCTACCTACACCTGTAGACACTAGACACACCAACTATGCTCAACATACAACATTCTACAGTATCTGATATGATGCTTCTCCACAATATTATTAATAATAAAATTGATTCTCCTGCTCTCTTAAATTATATATCTTTCAACATACATACCTACCTGTAGACACTAGACACACCAACTATGCTCAAAACATTACAACATTCTACAGTATCTGATATGATGCTTCTCCACAATATTATTAATAATAAAATTGATTCTCCTGCTCTCTTAAATTATATATCTTTCAACATCCCTACCTACACCTGTAGACACTAGACACACCAACTATGCTCAACATACAACATTCTACAGTATCTGATATGATGCTTCTCCACAATATTATTAATAATAAATTGATTCTCCTGCTCTCTTAAATTATATATCTTTCAACATACATATCCTACCTGTAGACACTAGACACACCAACTATGCTCAACATACAACATTCTACAGTATCTGATATGATGCTTCTCCACAATATTATTAATAATAAAATTGATTCTCCTGCTCTCTTAAATTATATATCTTTCAACATACATACCTACCTGTAGACACTAGACACACCAACTATGCTCAACATACAACATTCTACAGTATCTGATATGATGCTTCTCCACAATATTATTAATAATAAAATTGATTCTCCTGCTCTCTTAAATTATATATCTTTCAACATACATACCTAACCTGTAGACACTAGACACACCAACTATGCTCAACATACAACATTCTACAGTATCTGATATGATGCTTCTCCACAATATTACTTAATAATAAAATTGATTCTCCTGCTCTCTTAAATTATATATCTTTCACAACATACATACCTACCTGTAGACACTAGACACACCAACTATGCTCAACATACAACATTCTACAGTATCTGATATGATGCTTCTCCACAATATTATTAATAATAAAATTGATTCTCCTGCTCTCTTAAATTATATATCTTTCAACATCCCTACCTACACCTGTAGACACTAGACACACCAACTATGCTCAACATACAACATTCTACAGTATCTGATATGATGCTTCTCCACAATATTATTAATAATAAAATTGATTCTCCTGCTCTCTTAAATTATATATCTTTCAACATACATACCTACCTGTAGACACTAGACACACCAACTATGCTCAACATACAACATTCTACAGTATCTGATATGATGCTTCTCCACAATATTATTAATAATAAAATTGATTCTCCTGCTCTCTTAAATTATATATCTTCAACATACATACCTACCTGTAGACACTAGACACACCAACTATGCTCAACATACAACATTCTACAGTATCTGATATGATGCTTCTCCACAATATTATTAATAATAAAATTGATTCTCCTGCTCTCTTAAATTATATATCTTTCAACATACATACCTACCTGTAGACACTAGACACACCAACTATGCTCAACATACAACATTCTACAGTATCTGATATGATGCTTCTCCACAATATTATTAATAATAAAATTGATTCTCCTGCTCTCTTAAATTATATATCTTTCAACATACATACCTACCTGTAGACACTAGACACACCAACTATGCTCAACATACAACATTCTACAGTATCTGATATGATGCTTCTCCACAATATTATTAATAATAAAATTGATTCTCCTGCTCTCTTAAATTATATATCTTTCAACATACATACCTACCTGTAGACACTAGACACACCAACTATGCTCAACATACAACATTCTACAGTATCTGATATGATGCTTCTCCACAATATTATTAATAATAAAATTGATTCTCCTGCTCTCTTAAATTATATATCTTTCACATACCCTACCTACACCTGTAGACACTAGACACACCCAACTATGCTCAACATACAACATTCTACAGTATCTGATATGATGCTTCTCCACAATATTATTAATAATAAAATTGATTCTCCTGCTCTCTTAAATTATATATCTTTCAACATACATACCTACCTGTAGACACTAGACACACCAACTATGCTCAACATACAACATTCTACAGTATCTGATATGATGCTTCTCCACAATATTATTAATAATAAAATTGATTCTCCTGCTCTCTTAAATTATATATCTTTCAACATACATACCTACCCTGTAGACACTAGACACACCAACTATGCTCAACATACCAACATTCTACAGTATCTGATATGATGCTTCTCCACAATATTATTAATAATAAAATTGATTCTCCTGCTCTCTTAAATTATATATCTTTCAACATCCCTACCTACACCTGTAGACACTAGACACACCAACTATGCTCAACATACAACATTCTACAGTATCTGATATGATGCTTCTCCACAATATTATTAATAATAAAATTGATTCTCCTGCTCTCTTAAATTATATATCTTTCAACATCCCTACCTACACCTGTAGACCACTAGACACACCAACTATGCTCAACATACAACATTCTACAGTATCTGATATGATGCTTCTCCACAATATTATTAATAATAAAATTGATTCTCCTGCTCTCTTAAATTATATATCTTTCAACATACATACCTACCTGTAGACACTAGACACACCAACTATGCTCAACATACAACATTCTACAGTATCTGATATGATGCTTCTCCACAATATTATTTAATAATCTAAAATTGATTCTCCTGCTCTCTTAAATTATATATCTTTCAACATCCCTACCTACACCTGTAGACACTAGACACACCAACTATGCTCAACATACAACATTCTACAGTATCTGATATGATGCTTCTCCACAATATTATTAATAATAAAATTGATTCTCCTGCTCTCTTAAATTATATATCTTTCAACATACATACCTACCTGTAGACACTAGACACACCAACTATGCTCAACATACAACATTCTACAGTATCTGATATGATGCTTCTCCACAATATTATTAATAATAAAATTGATTCTCCTGCTCTCTTAAATTATATATCTTTCAACATACATACCTACCTGTAGACACTAGACACACAACTATGCTCAACATACAACATTCTACAGTATCTGATATGATGCTTCTCCACAATATTATTAATAATAAAATTGATTCTCCTGCTCTCTTAAATTATATATCTTTCAACATACCTACCTACACCTGTAGACACTAGACACACCAACTATGCTCAACATACAACATTCTACAGTATCTGATATGATGCTTCTCCACAATATTATTAATAATAAAATTGATTCTCCTGCTCTCTTAAATTATATATCTTTCAACATACATACCTACCCTGTAGACACTAGACACACCAACTATGCTCAACATACAACATTCTACAGTATCTGATATGATGCTTCTCCACAATATTATTAATAATAAAATTGATTCTCCTGCTCTCTTAAATTATATAATCTTTCAACATACATACCTACCTGTAGACACTAGACACACCAACTATGCTCAACATACAACATTCTACAGTATCTGATATGATGCTTCTCCACAATATTATTAATAATAAAATTGATTCTCCTGCTCTCTTAAATTATATATCTTTCAACATCCCTACCTACCTGTAGACACTAGACACACCAACTATGCTCAACATACAACATTCTACAGTATCTGATATGATGCTTCTCCACAATATTATTAATAATAAAATTGATTCTCCTGCTCTCTTAAATTATATATCTTTCAACATACATTACCTACCTGTAGACACTAGACACACCAACTATGCTCAACATACAACATTCTACAGTATCTGATATGATGCTTCTCCACAATATTATTAATAATAAAATTGATTCTCCTGCTCTCTTAAATTATATATCTTTCAACATCCCTACCTACACTGTAGACACTAGACACACCAACTATGCTTCAACACATACAACATTCTACAGTATCTGATATGATGCTTCTCCACAATATTATTAATAATAAAATTGATTCTCCTGCTCTCTTAAAATTATATATCTTTCAACATACATACCTACCTGTAGACACTAGACACACCAACTATGCTCAACATACAACATTCTACAGTATCTGATATGATGCTTCTCCACAATATTATTAATAATAAAATTGATTCTCCTGCTCTCTTAAATTATATATCTTCAACATCCCTACCTACACCTGTAGACACTAGACAAACCAACTATGCTCAACATACAACATTCTACAGTATCTGATATGATGCTTCTCCACAATATTATTAATAATAAAATTGATTCTCCTGCTCTCTTAAATTATATATCTTTCAACATACATACCTACCTGTAGACACTAGACACACCAACTATGCTCAACATACAACATTCTACAGTATCTGATATGATGCTTCTCCACAATATTATTAATAATAAAATTGATTCTCCTGCTCTCTTAAATTATATATCTTTCAACATACCCTACCTACACCTGTAGACACTAGACACACCAACCAACTATGCTCAACATACAACATTCTACAGTATCTGATATGATGCTTCTCCACAATATTATTAATAATAAAATTGATTCTCCTGCTCTCATAAATTATATATCTTTCAACATACATACCTACCTGTAGACACTAGACACACCAACTATGCTCAACATACAACATTCTACAGTATCTGATATGATGCTTCTCCACAATATTATTAATAATAAAATTGATTCTCCTGCTCTCTTAAATTATATATCTTTCAACATACATACCTACCTGTAGACACTAGACACACCAACTATGCTCAACATACAACATTCTACAGTATCTGATATGATGCTTCTCCACAATATTATTAATAATAAAATTGATTCTCCTGCTCTCTTAAATTATATATCTTTCAACATACATACCTACCTGTAGACACTAGACACACCAACTATGCTCAACATACAACATTCTACAGTATCTGATATGATGCTTCTCCACAATATTATTAATAATAAAATTGATTCTCCTGCTCTCTTAAATTATATATCTTTCAACATACCTACCTACACCTGTAGACACTAGACAAACCAACTATGCTCAACATACAACATTCTACAGTATCTGATATGATGCTTCTCCACAATATTATTAATAATAAAATTGATTCTCCTGCTCTCTTAAATTATATATCTTTCAACATACATACCTACCTGTAGACACTAGACACACCAACTATGCTCAACATACAACATTCTACAGTATCTGATATGATGCTTCTCCACAATATTATTAATAATAAAATTGATTCTCCTGCTCTCTTAAATTATATATCTTTCACATACATACCTACCTGTAGACACTAGACACACCAACTATGCTCAACATACAACATTCTACAGTATCTGATATGATGCTTCTCCACAATATTATTAATAATAAAATTGATTCTCCTGCTCTCTTAAATTATATATCTTTCAACATACATACCTACCTGTAGACACTAGACACACCAACTATGCTCAACATACAACATTCTACAGTATCTGATATGATGCTTCTCCACAATATTATTAATAATAAAATTGATTCTCCTGCTCTCTTAAATTATATATCTTTCAACATACCTACCTACACCTGTAGACACTAGACAAACCAACTATGCTCAACATACAACATTCTACAGTATCTGATATGATGCTTCTCCACAATATTATTAATAATAAAATTGATTCTCCTGCTCTCTTAAATTATATATCTTTCAACATACATACCTACCTGTAGACACTAGACACACCAACTATGCTCACATACAACATTCTACAGTATCTGATATGATGCTTCTCCACAATATTATTAATAATAAAATTGATTCTCCTGCTCTCTTAAATTATATATCTTTCAACATACATACCTACCTGTAGACACTAGACACACCAACTATGCTCAACATACAACATTCTACAGTATCTGATATGATGCTTCTCCACAATATTATTAATAATAAAATTGATTCTCCTGCTCTCTTAAATTATATATCTTTCAACATACATACCTACCTGTAGACACTAGACACACCAACTATGCTCAACATACAACATTCTACAGTATCTGATATGATGCTTCTCCACAATATTATTAATAATAAAATTGATTCTCCTGCTCTCTTAAATTATATATCTTTCAACATCCCTACCTACACCTGTAGACACTAGACAAACCAACTATGCTCAACATACAACATTCTACAGTATCTGATATGATGCTTCTCCACAATATTATTAATAATAAAATTGATTCTCCTGCTCTCTTAAATTATATATCTTTCAACATACATACCTACCTGTAGACACTAGACACACCAACTATGCTCAACATACAACATTCTACAGTATCTGATATGATGCTTCTCCACAATATTATTAATAATAAAATTGATTCTCCTGCTCTCTTAAATTATATATCTTTCAACATACCATACCTACCCTGTAGACACTAGACACACCAACTATGCTCAACATACAACATTCTACAGTATCTGATATGATGCTTCTCCACAATATTATTAATAATAAAATTGATTCTCCTGCTCTTAAATTATATATCTTTCAACATCCATACCTACACCTGTAGACACTAGACACACCAACTATGCTCAACATACAACATTCTACAGTATCTGATATGATGCTTCTCCACAATATTATTAATAATAAAATTGATTCTCCTGCTCTCTTAAATTATATATCTTTCAACATACCTACCTACCTGTAGACACTAGACACACCAACTATGCTCAACATACAACATTCTACAGTATCTGATATGATGCTTCTCCACAATATTATTAATAATAAAATTGATTCTCCTGCTCTCTTAAATTATATATCTTTCAACATCCCTACCTACACCTGTAGACACTAGACACACCAACTATGCTCAACATACAACATTCTACAGTATCTGATATGATGCTTCTCCACAATATTATTAATAATAAAATTGATTCTCCTGCTCTCTTAAATTATATATCTTTCAACCATACCTACCTACACCTGTAGACACTAGACACACCAACTATGCTCAACATACAACATTCTACAGTATCTGATATGATGCTTCTCCACAATATTATTAATAATAAAATTGATTCTCCTGCTCTCTTAAATTATATATCTTTCAACATCCCTACCTACTACCTGTAGACACTAGACACACCAACTATGCTCAACATACAACATTCTACAGTATCTGATATGATGCTTCTCCACAATATTATTAATAATAAAATTGATTCTCCTGCTCTCTTAAATTATATATCTTTCAACATCCCTACCTACACCTGTAGACACTAGACACACCAACTATGCTCAACATACAACATTCTACAGTATCTGATATGATGCTTCTCCACAATATTATTAATAATAAAATTGATTCTCCTGCTCTCTTAAATTATATATCTTTCAACATCCCTACCTACACCTGTAGACACTAGACACACCAACTATGCTCAACATACAACATTCTACAGTATCTGATATGATGCTTCTCCACAATATTATTAATAATAAAATTGATTCTCCTGCTCTCTTAAATTATATATCTTTCACACATCCCTACCTACACCTGTAGACACTAGACACACCAACTATGCTCAACATACAACATTCTACAGTATCTGATATGATGCTTCTCACAATATTATTAATAATAAAATTGATTCTCCTGCTCTCTTAAATTATATATCTTTCAACATCCCTACTACACCTGTAGACACTAGACACACCAACTATGCTCAACATACAACATTCTACAGTATCTGATATGATGCTTCTCCACAATATTATTAATAATAAAATTGATTCTCCTGCTCTCTTAAATTATATATCTTTCAACATCCCTACCTACACCTGTAGACACTAGACACACCAACTATGCTCAACATACAACATTCTACAGTATCTGATATGATGCTTCTCCACAATATTATTAATAATAAAATTGATTCTCCTGCTCTCTTAAATTATATATCTTTCAACATCCCTACCTACACCTGTAGACACTAGACACACCAACTATGCTCAACATACAACATTCTACAGTATCTGATATGATGCTTCTCCACAATATTATTAATAATAAAATTGATTCTCCTGCTCTCTTAAATTATATATCTTTCAACATCCCTACCTACACCTGTAGACACTAGACACACCAACTATGCTCAACATACAACATTCTACAGTATCTGATATGATGCTTCTCCACAATATTATTAATAATAAAATTGATTCTCCTGCTCTCTTAAATTATATATCTTTCAACATCCTACCTACACCTGTAGACACTAGACACACCAACTATGCTCAACATACAACATTCTACAGTATCTGATATGATGCTTCTCCACAATATTATTAATAATAAAATTGATTCTCCTGCTCTCTTAAATTATATATCTTTCAACATCCCTACCTACACCTGTAGACACTAGACACACCAACTATGCTCAACATACAACATTCTACTGTATCTGATATGATGCTTCTCCACAATATTATTAATAATAAAATTGATTCTCCTGCTCTCTTAAATTATATATCTTTCAACATAACCCTACCTACACTGTAGACACTAGACACACCAACTATGCTCAACATACAACATTCTACAGTATCTGATATGATGCTTCTCCACAATATTATTAATAATAAAATTGATTCTCCTGCTCTCTTAAATTATATATCTTTCAACATCCCTACCTACACCTGGTAGACACTAGACACACCAACTATGCTCAACATACAACATACTACAGTATCTGATATGATGCTTCTCACAATATTATTAATAATAAAATGATTCTCCCTGCTCTCTCTTAAATTATATATCTTTCAACATACATACCTACCTACACCTGTAGACACTAGACACACCAACTATGCTCAACATACAACATTCTACAGTATCTGATATGATGCTTCTCCACAATATTATTATAATAAAATTGATTCTCCATGCTCTCTTAAAATTATATATCTTTCAACATCCCTACCTACACCTGTAGACACTAGACACACCAACTATGCTCAACATAAACTCACTTCTACAGTATCTGCTATGATGCTTCTCCACAATATTATTAATAATAAAATTGATTCTCCTGCTTCCTTAATTACTATATACTCTTCAACCATCTCCCTACCTAACACCTGTAGACACTAGACAACACCAACTCTTGTCTCACCATACAACACATTCTACTGGTAATCTGATATGATGCTTCTCCACAATATTATTAATAATAAAATTGATTCTCATGCACTCTCCTATAATTATATATCTTTCAACATAACATACCTACCTGTATGACACTAGACACACTCCAACTATCGCCAACAATA